>JAAAKG020145573.1:0-10860 GCA_010014905.2 Druon quercuslanigerum | reverse complement strand
AGTCCGGAGGCTGGGTATGATCCCGTATGCATTCAAGAGGCAAAATATAAAAACCAGTTAATCTTATGCATTTTGACCTGCTGAATCCTATGATACCGGTTAATTTTACGAGAAGTAGATGGATTTTGTTTCAAACGCAATTGTTTAAACAAATATGAAAAAATAGATTTTCTTAATGGGTCAATTTTTTTTAAGTATGGACAATTCTAAGCATAAAAGTTTTCTTGTAATTTTTTTGGTAAATGCATATTTACAAAGTTATACATTTTCAAAGTTCAAAATTTGACGTTTTTTGCGAACTTGGAGTATCGATTATTCTTGACCTATTGGATATTTTTTTTAAATTAAAAAAGCAATTTTTCCTTTGAGACTTCCTCTACCTATTCACTGTACACTATTGGATTATCCAATCGGAAGCCTAGTTATCGTAATTTAAAAGTAGCGCCTTTTGTGCGTGAGACAGCGCATTTGGCGCTTATGGCTGGCGAGGTACTCGCGACCTTACTAAAGTAAGTATGAAGTTCGCCCCTACTTTTTGGAGTCAATCACACTGTACATACATCTCAGAATATATAAAATATAAATATTTTTCTGCTCAGTTTTTTTTATCAGGCTCATTAAATATATTTTTAAATGTATTATTCTTTTGACACAAACAAAAGGAACAACACTTTATTTTGGCTTCTAAACAACAACATGACGTTGTTCGAGTGCAAGCTGTACACCGACAATTTGGAACAAATTCGCTCATAGGCGGTAATAATATGTAAACTTTCTTTGGCATGAACAGCTTATCCTGCATCTCATATCTATATAAGAAAAGATCTAATTTGTCAGCGTTTTTGTTCAAACAATTAACTTCATACAAACAGACAAACTTCATACTTACTTCATAAGGCCGCGAGTACCTCTCGTTTGTCGTCACATCTGCAGTTTTTGGAAATTTTTTATGAAATTTAGAGACAATACTCTCCAAAGTATTCTTAGAACGATGATATGAGCGAAAAGTGTATATCATTATTTACAACAAAATAAGAAATTGTTTTCTAGGCCATTCCGAATTGAAATCCTTTTAATTTTCGATCGTTGCGTTTATCGAGCGAAGTTCGAGCAAATATAAACTTTCTGTAGAGAAGTTATTCAGAAAACTATTAGGTAGTTTTCTGTAAAAACCTTTTTTTTTAAACTGAATAGGTAAGAGATTGCGAATGCAAAACTTGAGCGCGTGAACTAAACTCTTGTAGGCGACAGGCATAAGGGCGGACTTAAATGTAGGTACGCAGTTGAATGATGCGATAGTTCAGAATGATATAAAAAGTATCGAATTATGATATATTCAAAGAGTTTGAATACTTTTATAACGCCTGAATGGACAAGTTATATAAATTAAATTACATTTTTCAAATCACAGCTATTTCCGCTTTTCTACCCTTAATTCTAAACACATTGTACTTACGTTATTTCTGCATTTTTTTCTTACATTTTTCGACCAGTTATCTTCACATCTAGTGCGTTTTCTAGCACGAAGAGTACCCTGTGATTCTTTTTCCATTTCGAAAAAAAGAGAAAATCTCTTTACAATGAATTTCACGAAATATTATTTAACTCGCGGAATGATGTGACTATTGTGGTATCGAATAGCATAATGATCTATTTAATTCGACAGAAACTGCAACTATTATGATGCTAGAAGAGCTAAAACGACATTTGAAGGTCACCTAATATAACTCTATGTATTTCTTTGTTAATATTATTATTCCTTCGCTAGCTGTATTTCGAGTGGTTCCGTGCGTCTAATAAACATTTATTGTTACGAATCGCGCGCTCCAAGTTTTACAATCGTAATTATTTACCTATTCAGTTTTTTTGAAAAAAGGTTTTCACAGAAATCTACATTATAGTTTTCTGAACGATTTCTCCACAGAAAGTTTATATTTGCTCAAACTTCGCTCGATAAACGAAGCGAACGAATATTATAAGGAATTAAATTCGGAATGGCCTATAAAACAATTTTTTGTTTTGTTAGAAGTAATGATATATACTTTTCGCTTATATCCTCCTTCTAAGGATACTTTGGAGAATATTGTATCTAAATTTCATTTAAATAAATCCGAAAACTGTAGATGTGACGACGAGCGAGAGATCAACCATTTATCGTCTTCATAAAAAACATCATTATCATGGTTGTCTAGAAAACTATAAAAGATTAAACTTTTTTTCTACAGGAAAAAAAGAGGCGCCATCTGATTTCCTATAAGAATGCATTCTTTAAAAATCCAAATTTCAAATTTCGATTTTTAGTTTCCAGGGCCAACCTCCCTTCAACTTTACCGTGTTATGTCCCGTTCTGGAATCGGGGTGCTCAATTATTCTAAGAGAATATTATTAGAGATAATAAAAATTTTACAAACAATAATTTATGTCAAGTTGAATTGATCAATTTATCGCTTTCAATCGTATCCACACTATAAAATTGTGAAATTTTCTTGAAGAATTGTGACCATCCCGTTAGATGTTGCTAGGGTTATTAATAAATTTTAAAAGATTTACTGCGGTTAAATATTTAACAAAATTAATTTCTTTAAATGGGAAGTTTGAATCTACAAAATTATATTTTGAATGGATTAAAAAGTCCAAATATTGTAACAAAAAAGTTCAAGAAAAAAGAAAGTGTATACACGTATCAAAGGTGGCTGTTGGTTCGAATTTAAGACAAATGATTAATGCCCCATTTTTCAATGGAAACTTTTAAAAATGAGGAGTATGAGCAATATCTTGGTCCAAACATTCAATGGATTTTTTTAAATTTTCATGCATGTTGCTCGAAAACTTGTTTGAATCCCTAAAAAAATAAGTGCCTTTTTTTAAAGTAAAAAATATTTATCTGTACCGTAAGCCCCATGAAGTGTAACACGTATTTCTCATAAGAAAAAAAAGATATTTTCGTAAATCTTGTACGCTATCGTAAATGTTAAGTAAATCGAGTTGAAACTCAATCATTTTTTTCACAATTAGCCATAGAATACGAATCAAAACTTATTTTTTTATTATCAGCCCCTTAAGTCTGTTTAATAGGTTTCAAAAAAAAACTCTGTAAGTGAAAAATTACGGTTTCCGATTTTTTTGCGTTAATAATGAGTTCTCGCAGTAAAAAAAAAACACAAATTGCGTGAACTAATTTTTGTTGAAATCTAAACAGCCGACCTTTTGTATTTTTCCGAATTTTTTTATTTTTAATATCAGCATTTGCTTTTGATCCTTTAACAAGATTTTTTTCACGAAATTATTAGGGGTATTAGGGGCCCCTAGTTAAGAAAATAAACAAGAAGCTCTCATGCAATAACCTCGTTTGGTAGTTACGCTCCTGAGAAAAGCAATGCTGTTTTTATAAAAAAAGAATATCTTGTAGCTTTACCTCACTCATTGTTGCGCATATATAGTGTCGACACTTCAGTCAAGGTGGTTACAAAATTCTATGGTTCGAAATTTGTGAAGGTTTCAACAGTCATAAATTTATCAGATATTGAGAATTCCTGGATAATTAGCGGTCGTGTTTTTTCCGCTAAATTGAAAAGAATTCAATTTAGCAGTTACGCTCTGTAAAATTCTTGAACATCTGTTTCCTGTTATCAAGAATCGTCTCTATCTAGAGAAGAATGTACGTCTTCATTCTACTAATCGTTTGCATGGTTTCCCTTAAGGTTACTGGTAAGTTTACCTCTTATGATGTAATATAATATAACTTTAAGAAATAATTGATTGGTGAATTAAATCTCATTATCTCAAACCAAAAAAATTATCGCACTAAATTGACGCCTCGGGTACATACTGATCCACGGCCCTGTTTAGGCGGTGCGTGCGAAGCGCCACGTGGCATCAGGTCGCTGGTGAGTCATCTGACTAATCTTGACGTGGCGCTCCAGACAGCCTAGTTAGAGTTAGAAAATTCTCGATAACTTAAATTTGCTGTTGTTGATAAATAATGTTTATATTCAAAGTACTTAAAGCTAAATAGTAATAAACATAAGGAATTAAAATTATTTTGTATTTTTATATACAGTAAACTCCATATTTTAAGGATAGAACTTTATTGTTTGATTATATAAATTATTTCAAACAATAATTTCATTTATTAAATTTTAGTTTAGAACATGTTTTAAGTAAGATCTTACATTTCTCCAGAACTATAATTTTTCGAATTAACAAAAGTTCTGCAGTTCAGCTATTGTGGCCGTCACGGGTGTACCCTTCGTACTTCGTACTATCTCAGGACTCTCCACACCATAATCAGTCAGGGCCGTGTGAACCATTTTTGCTTGAGTTTCGTCTAAACAAATTTGCTTCTTTGTATTTTTGCCATTTTCTTTTTTTTTGGGCTTGAAAATCAAACTTTATCAAAGTACTGATTTTGAAGCATTTGCACACATGTATCAATGTGCTAATTTTATGCAAAGAAAAAATGCCCAGTTTTCTTTACGGTTCGGGAAATATTTCTCACGGCCAATCAAATTAAAAAATTCGAACTGTAAAGGTTATAAAGTTAAAATTCCAGCTTATAATTTTTAATGCTCTACATTAAAGAATCAAGCGATCAACTTTAAAATTTTATTATTTTAAGCAATTTTGAGCTGGAAATATTGAAAATTGAAAAATTAAAATTTTTTAACTGAACACTTCGTAAATTAAAATTTAATTTATTTTCATTTCAAATTGTTAAAACACCATTAAAAAGCTTTACAATCTTATTTCCAGATCTCGAGGAACTTAGAAGTTGTTTCAAATGTTTTCTAATTTAAAATTATTTTTGAAATTTTTTCAGAACTTCTAAGTATTTTTATCAATAATAAGTGTTAAATGATAAACGTTCTTATGCAAAATTTATCAATTTCAAAAAAGATGGAAAAATTTTTAATTAACAGATTATGAATTAGGCATTGTAAAGTGAATGGTGTGATAATTAAAAAATATATAAATTCCACTAATTTATTATAAATAATTTATAATCTGGCTTGTTTTTCAAGTGAATAAGGTAAAGCAGCTAGCTAATGTCTGGTTAATACCCGGTTAATGTGCAATGAATTTTTTGTTTTAAAATAATGATATGTGAATAGAATATTTATATTTGTAAGAAATATTAAAATTACTCATAACTACGGAATCAAAGACTTCCATCTAAATTTAGATAATAATTTATTTAATCACATGATTTCAATCCCTGATGGAAACAATTTTTTACAGGAAAGTACGAACACAAATAGCTAAACAATAAAGTAAAAGTTTCCAAAAATCATCAATTTTTATAACTTTTTAATAATATACTTTTTTCTTTGTTGTAACAATCTGCAAAGTATTACAGAAACGTGCAGGACCGTACTTTTTTAATTTCCATGTTTGGTGTCAAAAAACACTTTTAACTTTACGTAAATTATTATAGAAAATTACAAATCTTTACAAAGTCAATATAAATGATTGAAAGTGAGTGATTTAAAAGGAAAATTTCGCAAGAATTCTTTAAATATTTACGGTCTGGGGAAATAAAAAACTGGTTAGGGAAAAATTAGAGAATTTTGTATGAGATCGATTGACGCAACCACTACTAAAAAACACTGCTGGTTTCGAACCACGATAACTCAGCGAAAAAAAATGATAGGGCATTTTTTTAAAAAAAAGTTTGAAAGCCTATGAAATTCCACGTCTAGTAATGTCAAACAGATTTTTTTTGATCTGCTGAAGAGAGTACAGCACGAGCTAATTTTTTTTACATTCTAGATTTTCTAAAATTTTGTACCTCGACTTCAACTTTTAGCATGACCTACGAAAATTTTGGAAAAAATCTGAAAATTATACGACATGGAGCCTGGAATTTCATCTTTAATGTAAGCTGTTCCCGAGATACGATAAAAAATGTCCAATCGTATCTGAGTTGAGTTTTAGTCGACGACCACGGTTCTCGGCCGGTCTGCTGCTCGCATTCTTCGTTGAGGAAGACCGAACAGGCCACGCACAGAGGTGGTACTTGATTGAGGCTCTCTTATACTTTTGATTCTGCTCATCAGTAATTTTTATTTTAAATTATTGTAAATTTTTAAAATTATTCATTGTTTTTTAAAAATTATTTACAATTATTTCAATTCAGAATTATCCCCATATTAAAGAAAGAAAAAATTATGAACAGTTCTTTTTATTTCTTAAAAATTTTATCAACTAGAATATTAATAAAAATGTCGACATATTATTACGAGAGCACACTATTTTTTAACGAATTAACCAGCTAAATTCTAAATAAATTATTTATATGATAAATACTCAAAAATATTAAAATTGAATAATAATGGAATTTCTAAAATAAATTAAATATAAAACAGTGCGCATGTGTAATAAAAATTATGTTTTTAAATTCTAATTAGTAGTTTATTATTTTCCTTTGCACAAACAATTTCTTACACAAACAACTAATTTAATTTAATTTAATTTATTTTAATTTAATTTTTCGATGATCAAAATTACAAAATAAATAGAGAAAAGTATATGTACTAATTTCAAGTAATTTTTTTTATTCTTTAATATGGCGATAACTTTGGATTGAAATAATTGTAAAAATTAAAAAAAACAATGAATAATTTAAAAAATTTACAATAATTTGAAATAAAAATTACTGATGAGCAGAATCAAAAGCTTAAGAGAGCCCGAATTTAGCACCAACTCTGTGCGTGGCCCATACGGTCCTGCCTCAACGAAGGATGCGAGCAGCAGACCGGCCAAGAACCGTGATCGTCGACTAAAACTGAACTCTGATATGATTGAACATTTTCAATCGTATCTCGGGAACCGATAAAGATGTTTGAAGTTTCTTCGGCTTAAATTAAAGATAAAATTGCAGGCCCCATGTCGTATAATTTTCAGCTTTTTTCCACAATTGTCGTAGGTCATGCTAAAAGTTGAAGTCGAGGTACAAAATTTCAGAAAATCTAGAATTAAAAAAAAAATTATCACGTGCTGTATTCTCTTCAGCAGATCAAAAAAAAAATCTGTTTGACATTACTAGATGTTGAATTTCATAGGCTTTTCGAATGTTTTTTTTTTTAAATGCCCTATCATTTTTTTTCGCTGAGTTATCGTGGTTCAAAGCCAGCAGTGATATTTAATGGTGGTTGCGTCAATCGATCTCATAATTTCCGACGGTAGTGTATATTTGAATTTTCTTCTTCCTAAAAATTATCTTTTTAGTTATAATTTTTAATATTTGTTTAAAAAATTAACTAATATTGATAAAGTGCACCTTTTTTGTCAAAATACAAATTTTTGTACGAAAATTGTCTTTTTTCTTAAAATACATATTTTGGTATTGAAAAGTCACCTTAAATCTGTTTTGGATCAAAATTTAACTATTTTTTGAAATGTTGTCTTTTTAATTTCAATATCCATCTACTTTAGTACAGAAATTTCATTTGCCTAGGATAAAAATGCAACTGTTGAATTAAAAATTATTCTTTTAATTAATTGAAAAGTTAAATGCGTGGGTGAAAGTTAAAGTACCTTTTTAAAAGTACTTTTTTGAATGAAGGTCAATTAAAAAATCAATTATCGACGATAAACGCTATAGTTGACTTTTTAACCAAAATTGATTTTAGCTTAAATAGAAAACAGTTGAATTCAACAACAAAAAACACGAATTTTACGACGAAATACTTGAGTTTTACACTAAAAAAATTTGCTTTAATTGTTCAGCTAAAAATATTAATTTAGAAGGAAAAGAAACATTTTTTTAAACAGAATTGTTTAATTTTCGACAAAAAAATGGATTTTTGATAACGAATGAATTTTTGACAAAAATGATCAACGTTCAACAAAGTGGTTCTAGTTTCAACAAAAAAGATAACTTGTTAACCAAGAAGATTAATTTCTGGTCAAAAAAGACAACTTTTCAACAAACTAGTAGCGTTTTTTACGAGATGAATTCCGTATAAAAAATATGATTGTAAAATTTTCAATTAAAAGGAATGAACATCTAACAAAATTGTTTTTCAATGGTTTCAATGAATTTAGTTAATTTTTTAGCAAAAAAGAGAAAAGGAAAAGTTTCTTTGAAACGCGAGTAAAAGATTAATTCTTTTAAAGAGTGAAACATTATGAAAAACTGTTTAAAACAATTAAAAAATATAAAACAAGCATAAGAACCACGAAAAACAGAACAAATTATTATAAAAGCTTTCATTTTAGAAAAGAAAATATTCTTATTTATTCTATTACATGAGAAAACGGTAAGTTAAAAAGCAAACCAGATTACTTGAAAGATTTAACTTTGTTCAAAGAATGAGATTGCAAATTTTGGAAACATAATAATAGGCTAAACACGCAAATTGATTTGTCTCTTTGAACATAAGAAAAAAAAGGACAAAAACGCACATTAAACTTCCTGTTTTTTTATTTCTTAATATTAAAAGCGTAAACAATTAAAAATTTGATAATAACAAATTTTTTATCATTTTTTATCATATCTACTCTTATTTATTTTCTCGATGGACTAACATGAATTTGATTCATTATGTTTAACCGAATTAGAGATAATTATTAGAACTAAAATAAAAAATTAGATTCCTAACAGGCGTAAGGAACGATATTATGCATTTTTAAAATATTTTTTCTGCTTATTTTTTAATGCAAAAAACTGAAGTTTTTTGAAAATTAATTTCTTTCTCAGCTTGAACCCTCAGATATATTTGAAATAAACTCGAATTAGAAATTGAAAATCCAAATAAGGCAAACAATTTGTTGCTGATACAATTTTATTAATTGTACATAAATTTTGAAGACATGAGTTATTTTTATTTTTTTTCACAAAAAAATCATCTGCTACCTTTGTAATAAATAATTTAATATAGCGAATATAAAATCTTTGACCTCTTTTCTTGGAAAAATTGGTCTTTCATTTTATAGGTCTTAAAATAGCTTACTAATTTCACAATATTTATCTTTTTTGCGGAAATAATTCACTGTGTCACTGTGTCACTGTGACATAATGACATTAATAATAAAAACTTGATTAAAATACATTTTTTTTGTAAAGAAGTAAGGTTATAGAATAGAGAATTTATCGTCGCTTTTAAATAATAATAAGTTCTGTTTATTAACTAAAATTTTGTATAATTTTTTTGCAGTTTAAACAATATTTTGCAGAAAAATATGTTTGATAAGCTACTACGATACACAGGAGATAAGAAAGAATTTTTCTTCTGGAAAAATATGAAGATTTTTTCTTTTCTAACTTAATTTATCTATTAAGAAAATTAACGTTAACTGTTAACAATATTTTTATAAAGAATTTCTTCCTCTAAAAAAGATGCAAATTTTCTACTTGTGCACAATATTTTTTTATGAAATAAGCTTAATAAACTATTACGATACATATGAGGTGAGAAAGAAATTTTTTATAAAAGAAAATGAGTATTTTCTATTTTTTAAATTAACTTATATATGACAAAGCTAAATACCATAATTTTTTTATAACAATGATACGTAATACTTTCTAACGCTATTTTTTTCAGATAATCCGTTTAGATACTTTGATGCAAATGAGACAGTAAAATTTTTTTTATCGTAAAAAAATGCTAATTTTTTCTACTTTTAATATATTTTCAGAACGAGAGTTTACAACAAATTTTTTAGATCATTTTTGAATGAAACACCTTTGTTTTTCGTTTTTTTGACTCTTCTGTCACTTTGAAAAATTTTTTTTTTTTTAATTTTTAACGATTAAAATAAAATATACTTATCTTATCTAAAAAAGTTTAGTAAAAAATCAGTAGATCCTTTTGAGTGAACATCTTTTGTCTCTCCATTTTTTTGTACCTTGTGTCGTTTTTAAGAAATTTAATTTTTTAATTTTCAATTGTTTTTTTACGATGACAACTAACTTTTGTTCAATTTTTAATTTCTTAGCTGTTGTCGTTTGCCCAAAAAATAAATTTATTACTTCTCATGTTGTTTTTTACAAATAAAACAAACACTTCTTATCTCATAAAAAGTGTATAATAACAAAATTGTACATTGTTATTCGGTGTCCAATTTTGATTTTTTGTGTTTCTTCGTATCTCGCATAGTTTGACTGCAAAATAGTCATTTTAGTTGAAAATCAAAATTTTTTTCGAAAATTAAGCTATTTTATTAAATTTTAAAAAAACTATTTGATGAGATAAAAATTTAATAATTCTACGTTTGGTTAAACATACAGGGTGAGGAAAAAGTATGGAAACCCCAGAAAATTTTAGAAAATTTAAAATAGAAAATTAAAATTAACATTAAGTCTTTGTTAATTTTTCCTGGGGAATTTAATGGTGACCTCGGATTTGACCTTGGACCTCGCTGTCAAGGTTATTTCAAGGTTAATTTTTTTTTTAATGGGAACCCCTATTTTTGACAACGGCAATTGAAAGAGCGGGAAATTTTACGTTCAGATATGCATTCAGGTCAAAGGTCAAGGGAACCTGTATAAGGTCGTATGAAGGTCAAATTGAACTTGCAGGAAAATCGTACAGAATTTGCAGTCAGAAAAAAGTAGATGACTGGTCTTTAGTAATTTTTAAAAAGAAAAGTAACCATAACCTTAAATTTGACCTCAAACCTTAAATTCAAGGTAACTTCAAGGTCAGTATCATTTTTCACTATAAGATAGGCATTTTTTGACACGAAACACCTATTTTTGACATCGGCAATCGAAAGAGCAGAAAAACGGGCGTTCAGATGTGCATTAAGGTCTAAGGTCTAGAAGACCTCTAGAGGTCGAATTAAGGTCAAATTGCGGAATTAGCGTGCAGAAAAAAAGTCTTTAGTAATTTTAGGTCTTTAGTAATTTTTCACAAA
>JAAAKG020145572.1:0-10860 GCA_010014905.2 Druon quercuslanigerum | reverse complement strand
CCATGTCTCGCTGCCGTATAGTACAGTTGGTACAAAAAAGGAATTATGTATTGCCATTTTAGCCTTATTAGATATATCATTGTGGTATATTTGAGCACTCATGACTTAATCTTTTGAAACTCAGGTGCTTGCTAGGGTAAATTGTGTGCGCTGAAACCGAATGCAACTTTAGAATATCCGCCCGTCACGTCCAATTTTCGAGCATTACTGGGGGGTCTAAAGGTCAGACAACTGTAAGAAGAGGAGGTGCTGGTCAACGCTTATCCTGTGATGACACGACCCTTTCGTCACTCCACTCGTCATAATAATCCTGTAGCTTTTCAAATAAACATCGTTTTTAAATGCACTCTTGCCTCTCACTGTTTAAATTTAGTTAGGTAGAGACTTGAAAAAGTCTGAAAATAGGAAGAGAGCATATCCTTGTACTTTAAAGTCATTTTAACAGTTATTGACGTAAAGTTGTGCTTAAGGACTGTCACTATTTTTGTCGTGTACAATGTGTGACCGTCCATTTTTTCATTAGCGCAAAATGCATGGTTGTGCGGAGTGCTTTATAAAACTGAGTACAAAATACAAAATAAGTAAAAATCCTTGATTTCAGTCAGTAAGCCTATCGTGTAGTTAAATAATTTTATGTTTAAGGTGACTTTCTATTTAAATTGATACTTTAAAAAGATCACGTGATCGACTCTACCCAATTAATCGACCATAATAGTGTTGCTGACCCCCCGCCCCCCATTTGAGGGTCACATGATATATGGACGCTCCCAGTGCTTGAAAGTAACGCGATACTTGTAACGCGTTACTAGAAAAGTTATTTTTTTCTAGTAGCGGTAACGGCAACGCGTTATTTTTAGAAAAGAGTAACGGTTACCGGTCGTTACTTCATTAAATATTTTAATACGTTTAGCATTACATCAAATGTTTCAATGTCAAAAAAACGAATCAGATGATGTATATTCTTACTTCCCTGCACACATTTCCTTATCTAAAGAAATTATTTATCCGGTAAGATACGGGATTCCCGAACAGTGCATCTGTTTAGTGACTGTTCAGTAGGTTGTCCCAAAATATATATACAGTGAAATCGCCATATAACGCTCTTCAAGGGACCGACCAAGAAGAGCGTTATAAATGGGAAAGCGTTATATGCGGGAAAATTCGGGACTGTTTTGCTTATTTTTTTGTGCACAACCTCCCCACAAAATTAACTACAGTACTCGCGGGACACCCTGTATATATATATATATATATATATATATCATTAACAATGCATCCCGCATCGGAAGTTCCTGTAGGCAGAATACTTATACCGGCTCATACCTTTGTCGTCTAGCGCATACTGTACTAAAACTTTTAGGCATACCTACTGCCAATATTAAACAAATAACGCAAACATTTTATTTGAACAAGAAATTATTCCTTCGTTAAAAAATTTGTTGGCCCTGCAAAGGGCCGATTATTGTTTGTAAGACTATTACTCATTGGAGTCATTGATGGAAAAATCCTGTAAAATGGTTTGACGCAATTTGTCATTTTTTGTTTTTATAATTTTACGCTCCATTTTGTGGATGCTACTAAAGAATTCCTCAGACTCGTTTGAAGAACTTGTAAAATATCCTCTGAGGATAGAGAGCGCATCTAGTGCAGCTGACCTCGATGGAGGAGGAGGTGGTTCGTCGTCGTCATCACCATCTTCATTACTGAAGGTGATTATCGAAGGTGATACCAAAACGGTTCATCAAAATCTGACTCTCGTAATCGTCAAGGATTATTTCAGATGGTTCCTGAACAGAAAGTTGACAGACAAAAATAAAACTTCGGTTTTCAACTTTTCATTGAATACAAAGTTATTATTCGTGTAAAAGAGATAAGCCTAGCTCTAGCTATAGCAAAAGAATAAATAAAAGGATAAAGCAGATGCTTACCTCGCCTACCTCGATGTTCTCTGTTACTAATCAAGGCCTCCTGAAACAATTTTGGATTGTTTCTGGTTTGATGTCCTCCCAAGATACTGTGACCCAGTGCATGGCATCCAAAATGTTGATCTTGGGCTTCGTAATTGGATCATTTGATTACGCCTTGATCCAAAGGCTGCAACTTGCTCGTCAAATTCGGAGGAAGGAACTCAAGTCTGATGTTTTTTAAGGGCACAAGTTCTTCATCCCAATTCACAGGACATTTTGACATCCTGGCAAGTCTCTGTCATGAGTATTCACAAGGAAAGCAGCGTACATTTTGAAAACACCTTGCCGACTTGCCAATAACTAAGGGACTCAACTTTTCACAACCGCCACTATTTGCACATAACAGTACAGTCAGTCTCTCTTTACTTAATTTTCCGCCATGATAATCTTCATCTTTGAATGTAAAGGACTTGTCTGGCATAAGATTAAAAAACTGATTCTGCCTCACCACTGATTTGTTGATAAACGATACCGTGACGTTTACGAAAGCGATCAAGCCACCCTGAGGATGCTGTAAAATCTCCTACTCCAATTTCTCGAGCTATTTTTGAAGCCTTTTCCTGTAATATTGGTCCATTCAAGGGAATTTTAACTGCGCGAGCTTGTTGAAACCATTTGAGCAAAATGAACTCCAAGTTGTCATATTTTCCTGCCTTAACTTTTCCTCTTTTACCGGAACCCAAAACCGCATTGTCTTTGACGTCTTGAGGATCACTTACGATTGTTCTCAATGTAGACGCAGGAATACCCAAAGATGCCGCGAACTCTTTTTCATTTAAACTCGTATTTTGATCGCATTTTCTTAAAATTTCGCACTTCTCTGACACTGAAAACGCTTTTTTTTGACACTGAAATTTTTGTTTATTTTCAGAACAACACTACGAAATATATCACAATGTACTACAGTTATCCGAATGAAGCACCGATAAACCGAAAATGTATTATGAGATACAAGCAGGGCGGTAGATAAACGTTTACTGAACGTTTGATGATTCAGCCTATCACCGTTTAAACAAAAGTTTAACACGATTAGAGCTTCTTCACCCCCGCTTTTAGGGAGGTTGAGCTTTCTGCCCAATAATAAATCGGTATAAGCGGGACAAATTTTACCTTGGGACCGTAACATTAGAGCGTTAAAAGCGGGAAAGCGTTATATGCGTGAAAATTTATATGGGCTTCTTATGGGAGTGATCACAGGACCGGAAGAACGGAGCGTTAAAGGCGGGAAAGCGTTATATGCGGGAGCGTTATAGCGCGATTTCACTGTATTTTGTTACTGATTCACGTTACATTTGCTGGTCTGAAAAATTAATTTTTTTTTTATTTTTCACAGAAATGGTAAAAGATATTACTTTTTTGCCGAGAGAAAAAAGATGCGCCATTAAATTTTCTACAAAGTGTTGTGTTAAAAAGACAATTTTTCGAAAACGGATTTTCAAATTATCAGGGGCCAACTCGGGTGGCCTGAAGCGGCTAGGCAAATTTTATGCATGGTTATAGAATCCGGAGTCTCAATTGTAGCATACACTGTCAAGAGGACTCAAATCATATTTTTCAAATCGATGTTTTGAGTGTGCGCTCCGGTAGCGCAATTCGCGAACTCCTCGGAGTGATTCACAGTTTTGTGGATGAAACTTGGCTCTGAGCCATTTCAGATTCCAAAAGAGTTATCTGCTTCTTGCGTTTTGAGCAAAATCATTCAGTTGGAATGAGTTCCATTTGTCGCAACCACTGAAGTGTTTTTTCTCTTTTTTTGAGGGTAATACGACTGAAAATATTATATGTTTTAGCCATCTTGATTAGTACTCTGGAAAAGGAAACCTCGATAATAATGAATGTACGCAAGAAACACATGCCCGTAAGTACTATGAGCGTGGACGGTAGAGAAATACCTGTTACTTATTGCATTGAAAGCTTTTACATTTCATCAAATGCATCACTAATTTTCTCAAAAAATGATACTTGTCGAAAAAAATGTTGAAAATAAAAGATGTGCATCTTAATGGGATGTTCAACTTTTATTGAAAACGTTTTGCGTAATGTTGTGTATTGGCTGAGCTAGGCGCAAAAAACCTTAATTTTTAAGGTTATTTGTTCATAAAAATCGATGTATCATTAATTTTCGCGAAAATTGTCACTCGCAGATAATCATGTTTGAAACAAAAACTGTGTAACTTGATAAGCCATACAACTTCCTAAAATATATTTAGCGATATTGTACGTATTGGCTTAGATGAACGTAAAAAGCCATGATTTTTATGGGTTTGTAAAAATTAAAATCGATTAATCAGCGCGTCAAATTCCTAAGTATACGAAGTTTGCAGAAAATAAAAGAATTCAGCTATTCGGAACATTATCCATAATCTTTATAACTTTTTTAACCAATAATTGAGCGAGAATTTATAGCGAGAATGAGGGAGTGGATGAAAGCAATGTTTAATTTGGAGTTTTACATTTTGAAAAATTTATTTACATTCTGTTATATCCGAGGAACGATATCTGTTTATCATTGATGGTAAATTATTGCTTATTTATTGTCTTAGCAAATAATAAATATCATAAACAATATAAATGTCCCAATATTAAAATTCCTATGCAAAGGCTGTTTTCGTATTCAGTGCGAGCGGCGGGGATAAAAAATGTTTAATTGATGACTGGTTCAGTATGAGTGGTTCGTTAAAGTTGAAAATAGATCTTTATTTAGTTTGGGTTCACTTAAAATTACTTTACATTATTGTACATTAAACCATTTAAAAGGGGGAAAAATTAATAAAAATTGTATTTATTTGAATACATTTTTTTTGTTATTAAAGAAGCACCTGAGAGTAGTTTAATAAATGATCTAGTAACGTGCAGAAAAATATTTTCGGACTCATACATTATTTTTTATTAAGATCCAAACTGTTTATAAAAATTTAATTGTTTAAAAATAATTTTTTTACATAATTAGAAAATAGTCTAGGGATATGGCTAACGCGAATATAAATATGTTTTTATTTTTTTTATGGGACGATTACTTTTGTTTAAATAAATTCCCCAATATTCAAATCTATCTGTATAGCTAAATTGAGGTTCGTAATTTATGACATATACGGTGCGCAGATGCGATACATAAGTTTATAATGTTATAATAATATTTGAAACAAATTAATGACAATAGACGCATTAAATTTCTTAACTCTGTTTTGAAAATCAGAAGGCACTATTTTGAAATTAAAAACAGACTACTCGTAGGTGACATTAACAATTTCTTTGCCTTTTGTAATATAGCGGATATTAAACAATACAAATGTTTGGATCTGGATCGAAGTTTAAAATGAAAGAATAAATGTTCAACTTTATATGAAATTTTATGGAAATTTTTTCAGTATATTTTACTCAAATCCACTTCAATAGCTTTAATTTATTCGTGTAATATTTCGGTTAAATTGAAAAATTTTATTTATTGCTTAACCATTTTGTTCATAAAAGTTGATTAAACATACTATTTTAACACATAAAAAGCTGAATAAAAAGTATTTTCACAAATATAATTTCAGTTACAAGTGCAGAAACATTACTTACAGTTACCAGTACCTGAAATTTACGTTACATTCTTAATATCAAAGTGCTTCAGTGTCATTTAGAAATATACGAAACAAGCATAAGCAACGGTAAATGTACCGATGGCTGTTCATCATGTATTTTTTTTAATCTAGCTTTAAAAATTTGGAATAGCGACCAAAATAGAAAATGGCATTAGCTGAAGTGTTAAAAAAATTTTAAATAATCCAGCATATTTTGAAAATAATTATTCTTCCTTTTAAAAATAACATGTAGGATATCAGAGACTCCCGACTTCTTACTACTGGTACTTCTTTTTTTCTTTTTATTCACTGAAGCCTCAATCAAAACAGACCAATTTGAACAAAAAATGAATTTTCAACGTATCCGTTGAATTTTTAACCAAAAAGATTTCTCAGTAAAGAAAAAAGATCTTGGCCAAAATGTTGCATTTTCATTTAGAAAAGATTAATTTTTACCCAAAAATATTAGTTTTTAACTTCCGTTTCCGCCATGAAAGTGCAAGGAAGTGGGAATTGTTGATTCTGAGTTTTTCTGATAATTGTGGTCAAATTTGAGGTGAGTGGATTGTGGAAGTGTAAAGAAGGGTTTGGATGTAAGAGATTGATTGAGGTATTGTAAAATTGAAAAAGGGATGATTATGTTTTTGAGGATTAAGACTGATTTGGGTGAAAGTTGAGGTTAGGTTATTTTGAGATTTGGGACAGGGTGGTTTGAAATTGGATTCACGGATAGCAAAGAGAGGAAAAATCGGATTTACAGCAGGAAGTATTTAGTACACAGAAAGGAGAAATCAAGGAAAGCAGAGCAAGGGGGAACTAATGAAAACTTTAGCAAAAGAGAGAATAAGAGCAAAAAGCATTGGATCGCTTGAGGACCCTCTGCAGGGTAGAGAAGGACTATTTAGGTAGGTTCCAGCTTGAAATATCAAAAAATGTTAAGAGCGCTGCCGGAAAAGCATAGTTTTGTAGAGAAGGATGATAATAGTAAGGAGGCTGAAGGAAACGAAGATGAAACCGAACATCAGAGAAAAGAGGAAAGACTGAAAGAAATTAACGAAGTCATGATAGAAGTAATGCGGAGAAGGAAAGACTGAGAAAAATGAAACAAAGAATAGAAAAGGCCGAGAAAGGGAGAAATAAATCAATATAATGATAAAGGGTATAAGATTAGAGGGGTACGAGATCCAGGAAGGACTGGGAGCAGCACTAAAAACGATTAATGCTAAGGTAGAGATAGAGGAAGTGCGAAGTGTAGGAAGGTAAGAGTGAAAAGGGGAGACAATGGTACTGGTGAAACTAAAGAAATGGGAACATAAGAGAAAAGTTTGAGGACGAGTTAGGATAGGGAAGGAAAAGTTATGTACAATGGCATACGCAGACAACATAGTGCTGATGGCAGATGATAAAAAAGGGATGGCGGGTTTAATTACAGGATTAGAGAAACACTTTGATAAAAAAAGGCTGAATTAAAATGTAGAAAAGACAAAGATAGTGAGGTTCAGAAAAGAAGGGCGAAGACAGAAAGAATGATCAGGCAAATGGAAGGGAATAAAGATAGAAGAAGTGGAAGAGTTTAAATATTTGGGATATATTTTGCAAAAGAATGGTGATCATAGAGCTCATATAAGAGAAAGGATAGCAAAGAAGCAGGGGTAACGAAAGAGATATGGAGAATAGGAAAAATATGGTTCAAAAAAATTGAAGAAGGCGAATTTGGTTATTTGATACTGGCTGGTATTAAGTTATGGGGCAGAGATATGGGGATGGCAAGAAAGGAAAGATATTTAGAGTTTGCAAGAAAGGTATATAAGGTGGACATTAGGGGTGATTGGAGGACGCGAGAAAGTGTTTGATAGAGATAGAAGAAGAACTATTCTGAAATGTGCGTATTCTTTAGGATTCTTTGCAATCTGTTGCATAGTTCTCGCGCTTTGAATTTTTAGAAACCCTTCAACTTATAAATTAAGTATTGCTTAACCTTAATATTAAAAACTTAATATCAGGGAGATTTCGATAGAATTTTTTTAATGCATTTGGATTTTGTGAAATCTTTTCAATTCTTTGAATTTTTTGGGGTACTTTAAAAAGCTTTCGAATCATTTGAAATAGTCTAAATTCTGCGTATTCTTCAAGATTCTTTGCAATTTGTTGCATTGTTTTTATGCTTTAAATTTTTGGAGAACCTGAACCTAATAATTAAGTATTGCTCATTAAATATTTCAATTAAATTTTATGTATTCATTCGGAGTTTGTGTGATGTTTTAAGTTCTTTGCATTTTGTTGAGTTCTTTAAAATCTACTGAATAATTTAAACTCGTATGATTTGTGAGTATTCTCTAAGATTCTTTGCAATCTGTTGAATTTTTTTCGCGCTTTAAATTTTTAAAAACCCTTGAACTTAAATGTTAAGTATTGCTTAACACTAATATTAAAAACATAAAATTAGAAATGTTTTTACTAAATTTTTGAATGCATTCGGTTTCTTAATATTTTCTAAATCCTTTGCATTTTTTTGAGTTTTTTAAAATCTTCTAAATCATTTGAACTCGACAGATTGAATCTTATGGTTGAAGATTTTGAAGGCATTCGGATTTTGTGAAATCTTTTTAATTCTTTAAATTTTGTTGATTTCTTTAAAATCTTCTGAATCATTTAAACTCGTCAGATTGAATCTTTCGAGTAAAGGTTTTGAACGCATTCGGATTTTGTGGAATCTTTTAAATTCTTAAAATATTGTTGCGTTGTTTAAAATCTTCTGAATCATTTGAGCTTGCCAGATTAAATATTTCAATTAAATTTTTTGTATACATTCGGAGTTTGTGTAATGTTTTAAATTCTTTGCATTTTTTTGAGTTCTTTCAAATCTTCTGAATCATTTAAACTCGAATTATTTGTGAGTATTTTTTAGGATTCTTTCCAATATGTTGAACTTTTTTCGCGCTTAAAATTTTTAGAAACCCTTGAACTTAAATATTAAGTATTGCTTAACATTAATATTAAAAACTTAAAATTAGAAAGATTTTGATTGAATTTTTGAATGCTGTTGCTGCAGATGAAAGTGGCCGGTCCTAACGGATCAGAAGCCCGACGAGGTACCTCCTAGCTACCGGTGGTTCGCCTAGTCCGCGGCTGGTCGTGGCTACAGCGTGGCTTGTGGCGGCAGGTTCCGGTTGTTTTCCTGCAGGTAGGTGTCCAGCTCCTGCATTGACTTCTCCGCCCTGGGGTGTCGGCTGCTAGATTCATCAGAGTAGTCTTCACTAGTCTTCACGCAAGCGCTTGCAGGGAGAGAGGATTCGGGGATCCTCGTGAGAGGCGGAAGAGGAAGGGAGAGGAGCGGTCGAGGAAGGTTAAGTCGGGAGCTGGGTGAAACTATGACCACCGATCGAACAATGGCCTTTTGTTTCGAGGAAGGAGGCGAGAGGAAGTCCAAGAGTGAGGCGCAGGAGAGGGTTTCCCTGACAGCCGCCAGGCGGTGACGGAGGCGGGTTTCTTTCTTAGGACGGGAACGTTTTGACTTGTCTCCAGGCATAGGAATCGTGGAAGGAAAGGAAGAGTGAGGAAAAAGAAGATGAGTGGAGGGAGGTTTGCGGAGCCGTGAAATTAGGCAGACCGACCTTGAGAAAAAGATAGTAAGATAAAGGGCTTGCGGAGCCGCAAGGAAGACAGACCGACCCTTTTGAAAAACAAAGATGAAATAAGGTTTACGGAGTCGCGAATAGGCAGGCCGACCCCTAAAGAGAGAGAGAAATAGAGATGGGGGGAGAGGTTTGGAAAGAGGTGTAATGGTCGTTGATCTTTTTTCCAGGATAAAAGGATACCAAAATTATACTCCTAATATCCTTTATTCTTGCGACTCTTACTTTGACCTGCAAAGACTTCTTACAGACTTCCACGAGAAGAGGATTAGCCCACTCGGAGGTCGGAGCGAGAGTGCTCTGTTTTGAACGAATGCACCCCCTTTTAAACTCGTTCGGCGCGAGGCTATCGGTCTTTGATTGGCGCGGAGCTCTCGAGGAAGGTGGAGGGGCGTTTCGGCCGCCTCGGCGTCCCCTTCTCTAGACGAAAGTTTCGCACATGTTTTAAAAGCTTAAAGGTGTAAGATACGTAAAGTGCAGTATCTTCGCTAAGGCGAACTTTAGATGTGAGAAAAAAAATAAACATTACGTATAACGTATTAACATAACATAGAGTTCAGAGATACAAAAGTAGCTTTAAAAAAACGCTTTATTAAATTAACAGTGTATTAAATTTAAGACATAAAATAAAAAAAGGCAGAAAAGCATGGAATACAGAGAAAATAATATTGACATACGAGAGTTGAAAAGTAAAATATAGATATAAAATGAGAAGATAAAAATAATTTTAAGCAGAATTTGTACAAATATTTTGAGAAAAGAAATAAGTTTAGGATATGATACACGAACAAAAGAGGAATAAATAGGAATAACAGAAATAAATTTAAAGCGTGACAGATAGAGAGGATAGAAAATAGTCATACATCAAATAGAAATAATTTGAAGCAGAAAAATATAGAGAAGAGAAAGTAGAAGTGAATTTTGAACGTAGAACTACATTTTTTTAGAAGTATAGAATATATGAAAATTAAAACATAGAACAATAAAAAAGAATAGAGATAAAATTTGAATATGGAAATAAATTCGTTATGTAAATGATTTAAAAGTTTAAAAATAGAGGATTTGAAACACGCTTAGAATAAAACACGAAGGAAACAAAACTTAAATTGTAGGCGTAAATTAATATTACGGACGTAAAAATCAAAGAAAATTATTGAAACAAAATATAAAACTAATCCGTGGAATCTAAAATATAATTATAACCTATTGTGTTTATCACATGTTTTTTCCTTAAGCCTTGGCTTAATTAGAATAATCAAGTTGAATTTTTCGCTTTTTATATCTGAGTTGACCGTCACTGGCCGGGTTTTCTTTCCCTGGAGGAAAGAGAGAGAGAGAGAGAGAGCGATAGGCATAATGCCGACGTTTGCCTCGGCCTGGTGCGTAATAAGGAAACCTTTCCGCACATCTGCTGCCAGGTGGGCTTTACGACTCTCCGAATCTCAGAGGGAAAATGAGTTCGTTAAAATGCCATTAAGAGCAACTTAGCCTGGATTTATGTTTAGTAAATACGACTTATTCCCGGCAAATTACTTTTCATAGTTCTCAGTCTAGGGAGCTAAGCGGACAATATCAAGTCCATCCCGCCCTGGATAGACCTCGAATTCCCTCATGAGTAAAAAAAAAATTCGCAAAATGAGCCAAGGATAAAAAAATATGGTGTGACCGTATCGTGGGTGCATCTCGGCAGCC
>JAAAKG020145571.1:0-10860 GCA_010014905.2 Druon quercuslanigerum | reverse complement strand
GATTCTAAACCAAATAGTTGATTTTCAACTTAAAAGATTTCAATTTTAAATTAAAAACAGTTAAGTTCAATAAAAAAGATAGTGTTTCAACATGAGTTGAATTTTCAATCAAAAATTATTAATTTTAATTTAAAAAATATCAAACACTTGAATTTTCAAGTTTCAAAATAGTTGAATTTTAAACTGAAAAATATCATTTTTAACAAAAAATGGATTAGTGATTATATTTCGAACACCAAAATTAATTTTCAAACAAAAAGATTAATTTTCTACGAAAAAAAAACGATTTTTAAACAAATTACATGAATTGTTAACAAAATAGTTGACTCTCAAAATAAAAAAGATAGATTCTAAACCAAATAGTTGATTTTCAACTTAAAAGATTTCAATTTTAAATTAAAAACATTTAAGTTCAATAAAAAAGATAGTGTTTCAACATGAGTTGAATTTTCAATCAAAAATTATTAATTTTAATTTAAAAAATATCAAACACTTGAATTTTCAAGTTTCAAAATAGTTGAATTTTAAACTGAAAAATATCATTTTCAACAAAAAATGGATCAGTGATTATATTTCGAACACCAAAATTAATTTTTAAACAAAAAGATTAATTTTCTACGGAAAAAAACGATTTTTAAACAAATTACATAAATTGTCAACAAAATAGTTGACTCTCAAAATAAAAAAAGATTCTAAACCAAATAGTTGATTTTCAACTTAAAAGATTTCAATTTTAAATTAAAAACAGTTAAGTTCAATCAAAAATTATTAATTTTAATTTAAAAAATATCAAACACTTGAATTTTCAAGTTTCAAAATAGTTGAATTTTAAACTGAAAAATATCATTTTTAACAAAAAATGGGTTAGTGATTATATTTCGAACACCAAAATTAATTTTTAAACAAAAAGATTAATTTTCTACGAAAAAAAAACGATTTTTAAACAAATTACATGAATTGTTATCAAAATAGTTGACTCTCAAAATAAAAAAGATTCTAAACCAAATAGTTGATTTTCAACTTAAAAGATTTCAATTTTAAATTAAAAACAGTTAAGTTCAATAAAAAATATAGTGTTTCAACATGAGTTAAATTTTCAATTAAAAAAGATTTTTTCGGTCGAGAAAAAAAATTGCAAACAAACTGTTGAATTTTCAAGAAAATAGATGATTGCTCAAACAAGAAGAATAACTTTATACAATTATAGAACGAGTTTTAAATAAAATACATGAAATTTAAACCAGAAACTTGAATTTACAACTGAAAACGACCAATTTACAAAAAAGTAAAAATAAATAGAATAGTTAAATTTTCAGATAAACAAATTAATTTCAAACAAAAAAAATGAAATTTCAGCAGTAATATAAAGCTACTTTTACAAATCAAGAATCGTTTTTATTCAAATTAAGATTGCAATTAGAAAAAAACTCATCCTGCTTTCGAAAAAAAGTCTCTAAATAAAAAAAATTCCTGATATTTCCACATTTTCCAGGCATACGACATTTTTCTGACAATTTCAGTTTTCCAGGTAGAGTAGACGCCCTGAGACTTTAAAACTGCAGAAAAATTTGTCGTAAAACTTACCTGATATGACGGCGATTTTGGTAGATCCGTGTTCTTCTCTGGCAATTCTTTCTGCTTCTTCCATGAGAAGCATTCCGAAACCTTGATGTTGAAACTTCGTTGGATCACGCGCATTTACTGGAACAACACTTCCATAGACGTGCAGTTCCCTCACGATTGAGCACTTTTCTTTCAATTCCGCTCTGAAAAATGTAATAATTTGTTAAAGCTTCTGAGAAAAGATACTATTTAAAATAGAAATGAGATAATCATACCGAAATGTTTCATTGGAGCATTTTCTGAGTCTCAAAAGACCAACTAAAATGTCTTTAGTTGGATCTTCGTAGGAGAGAAAAGTTTCCCAACCATTATTTGCAACGTAATCTCTACGAATGAGTTCAACTTCGTAGGGCTGAACTTTATTGTGAATTTCTTGAATTCCAACTTCTCGAGTTCGAACGTCTCGACAGTCAGTTCCGAAATCCTTCATTCTTGCAAGAGCCAATTCTCTCAAATTTCCGTGCTCGACACCAGAACTGCGATCAAAGTTGCGATAAAATAATTGAACATTAGCTCGACTCTACGGAAATCTAAATTATTAAAAAGATGAATTACCTAACTAGAGGCATCGGAATGTCTCTCTGAACTCGATAAACACGCGTCCATGGAGGGACCAAAGCGAGAATACGAGCAATTAGATCTACAAGTACACTTGGAGGATAACTCTTGTATCTTCCAGTTTTCCATAGTTCATACAACCCCGTGCCACGAATGACCAGAGTTGGATAAATCTTCAAACCATCTGCTCTAAATGCAGGATTTCCGAAAAATTCCTATATAAAGAACCGCAAATTCAATTTTTAATTTTGATAAATCTTTCGTCTCTTCATATTAAAATTTAAGTATTTAAATTTAGAATAAATAAAAATGTAAATTTCTCTTTAACGTCCAACAGTGAAAGTTAACTACGGAATAATCTCGCTTTTTATGTTTTTTTAAATCGAAATAAAAAAAAATTCCATAAAATGCACCAATGTTTTTTTGTTCATTTAAAACCCTTTTCGAAGTGATACAAACAAATTTTTTAACAAGCCAAACCCCATAAAGTAACCAGAATCAGCATAAGATTCAAAAATACGTCCTTTTCTTTCCTCTTTTTTTTATTTTGGGGTTTTAATTTAAAGAAAGAAGTTTAGAAATATGTTGCCCAAATTTTATAGTTAGATTCTTGGCTTTTTAATTTCTAAGAATTTCATAGTTAAACTTTTGACTACCTATTACAGAAATACTAAGAAAATGGTTCAGGGTGGTGGTCTTAATCGAGGAAAAAATTCCCATTTTTTCGCGGTTCGCACTAATTTTTCACGGCCATTGAGATCTAAAAGTTCAGATCCTTAAAGCTAAAATTATTTTCATTTGAATGTCTAAAAACTGAACTTCGACTTTAAACTTAAAACACTTTGTCAATTTTAAACATTGAAAATTAAAGATTACAATTTTTTCATTCAAATGCTTAAGAATTTACAAGCATAACAAATTTAACAACTTTGAATTGGACAATTTTAAATTAAAGGTCGTTGAACTGCAAAATTAAAGTCTTTAAAGCTTTATAAATTGTGCAGTTCAAATAATGTAAAACTCCGAATCGACGCTATCATTTTCAATTCTCTAAATTAAAGAATAAATCAAGAAATTTGTAAATTTTCAGTATTATGTTATTTTAAGCAATTTTAAGTTGGAAGAGTTAAGAATTTCTTAAACTGATCACTTTTAAATTAGATGTTAAATTATTTTTTTTTTAAATTAATAATTGCTGATTTGTTACTTATACGTCAAATTTGTTCTAAAATCTTTCTGAATATTCTCTTAATTAAAATAATAATCACAAAAAATTGCCAGGAATCTTATATGTTTCTAAATCTTCAAAAATCTAAATTTTGTTAAAAAATTGTTATAATCTTTTCAAATTTTACATAATTTAAATTCTATATTTTGTTTTTAATTTTTTGAAATATTTTCAAGTTTTTTAAATTAGTTTGAACCTTTTTAATTAAACTTCGGTCTCCGAAGTTTTATTTTACTTATAATTTTTCATTTTAAATATACAAAGAAATCCATTTCAGACTGAAACGAATAAATTTTGCATATGTAACAAAAGCGTTTAATTATAAATCTATTAATCTGAAATTTAAAAAAAAAATGCTAATAGTATTTAAAGTTTCAATCAATTATTGTTTGATTTTTCATACACGAACAATAGTCCAATTTTAAAAAGAATTTATTTATTCATATTTACAGTTGATCAACTTGAAACGACTTTTGTGAGAAAAAAAAACAATTTCGAACGCCGTTAATTGTTTATTGTTTAGTTCTTCCAAACTACACTTAAAAACTCTTTTAATTGAAAATGCATCCGTAAGAATGAAGATCCAAAATTAAAAATTTTGATTATAAAATTTTTTAAATTAAACATTGTAAACTGAATGTCATCATTGAAAAAGTTAAAAATTGAACTTAATATTTAAAAAAAGTAGAAATAAAACTTATTTTAAATTGCACTATATCAGGTTACATGATATTTGTGATATTTCAAGTGATTAGATAGATTTTTCTTCTAAAAATTTGTAAATTACAGCAAAAAAAACCTGGCTATTTCCCAGTTTAACAGCCATCCTGCTGATTGGTAAATTAGTTTTTAACTCACGATAAATTGCTCAATGTCTCTTTCGATGTCGACGTTTGGTAAATCTGGCATCATATGGGCAATTACTTTAAATCCAGCATCTTTAGACATCTGAAAACTTTCACAAACAGCTCGGACTGTATGTCCTCTGTTAGTATCCCGAGCAACATCTTCGTAAACTGACTGCACACCGATTTCCAAACGCGTGCAGCTGTTTTTAAATTTAAATAAATTGTATTATTCTTCAAATTAAATTGATATAATATTCTTTAATTATTACATTCTATTTTTGACCGAGATATAATTAAATACACGTCGTCTGAAATAATAAATAAATTTACCCGTAATTCAGCATATCTGATAAATGTTTCTTGAGACAATAATCGGGTCGAGTTTCAATCGTGATTCCAATGCACTTCGTACGGCTTCGTTCTGAATACTTGACAGCTTCCGCCACATTATTACTCACATGACCGGATAGAGCGTCGTGTAAATTTCTGATAAAAAAATCCCTGTAATCCTCTGGCAGGGACATAAAAGTGCCACCCATAACTATAAATTCTACTTTGTCCACGCTATGGCCCAACTGTTTCAACTGAATAGAAAAATAGGGGGGTAATTGTATAGTACTAGTTTCTAAAATAAAAGACTTCATAGTGAACCTAATTGATATTTTAGAGGAAATAGGGTACCTAAAATAGAAAAAAGGAAAAAACACTCGATTTTTACGTGTACACTAGATTTTCAAAATTTTAAGGGATCTCTAAAGATTTCAAGGATTTCACAATTATTAAGAGGATTTTGATTTAAAGAAAAAAGAAGAGCAGTCTTGAAACATTCTTTAAGGTTTTTTATGGTGGGGAGGGGGGATATTTTTTGAGTAAGTTGTCTCTTTCTATTTTTTTTTAAAATATGCTAATTAAAATCTGCTTTAGCTGTTATACAACTTTTTACAATAATATATGTTATACATTGTATCATTTTTATTTATTTTTATTTTTTTATAATTAAATATTTCATATTACATGCGCCCATTAAATATAGTCGAAGAGTTAACCATTCTTGAAATCTGGCGTATACCTTTCATGAAATCTCGCTCTCATTGAAAATTACTCGCAATCCTTTAAAAACTGAGAAATCCCTTAAAATTTTCTTAGAATCCAAGCAATTTTTTTAAATACTTTAAATCAGATGAAATGTTCGAAATTACATAAAAATCCATGAAAATCGGTTAACATCCTTGAAATTACGTGAATTATGACCAAATATTATGAGATTACTTGAATTTTTGGAAATTCATTGAAATTATTAATATCTGTGCAAATGTTTCCGAACGTCTTATTAAAATCCCTTTAAACATTTAAAAATCGCTTATTTAAAATTATATTAAATAACTAAATCTTTTGAGACATTCAAATTATTCGGCAAGAAACCTTTGAAATTCTGTGAAATAACATCACTTCTTTTCAAATATTTCCAAATCTTTTAAAGTCCTTTCAAATTATTCCACAAGAAACTTATAATTCTTTTTAAAACATAATAGTCCTTTAAAATAACTTAAAATACCTTTAAATCCTTACAAATCACTGGAAATCGTTTAAAATGTGGTTTACATTGAAAATAATTGATATATTTTTGATTTAATATAAAAAATTTGCATTATTATTGAGAAATAGTAAAAGCGAAATTATATGTAAATTAAATATTTGGAAATTATTGGAAAATAATAAAAATTACACAATATTTCAGATTTGAACAAAATTGGAAAGATTCCAAAAGATATTAAAAGTGTTTCAGATATTTCAAAGATTAAAACCAATTTTATTCTTACAATTAAAAAAAAACAAGAAAAATGATATCAGAACTTCAAATTCTTTAGATTGTTATTTATTTTCTAAACTATTTAGTTTGCTTATTATAATTATGGTACTTTGCAGCATAAATTTACGAGAAAAAAGTCGTTAATCAACTGGAAAAGATTTATATTTGATTGATAATGTAATAAATCCGAAATTAAATCGCATTTAATCTGGTTTTTATTTGTCACTTATGCATTATGATTAACGTGTTTTAAAAATACATTATAAAATAGATACTAAGAATTTTGTGAACACAAATATAGGAAGTATTTAAAAATAATGCAAGTGCCAAGGTTTTAAAGATTTTACCAAAACTTCAAAGATTTCTCAAAGATTTCAGGAAATAATATATACCATATTTCAAGAGTCTGGATTTCCTCTAGGTTTTTCGATTATTTTCATCTTCAATAGAAGAATTTTCTGCATATTAGGGGAAATTTAGTGTAATTATTATTAATTTGCCTACCTGTTCGACACGGTGCCTCGTTTGTAAAAATGGATTGTATCGAGCTCGGATGGCTCTCATTGAAGTTGGTTCATATCCAGTGTAAGATTGTGTGGAATATTCAAAATCAGAATCTGGTCCACCCGGACAATAAACGCAAATGTTTCCTGTCATGTTTATATGAGGACATCTGTGAGGTTTACACATCACAGCCACGACTGCTATCTGAAAATCAAATAAAAAATGTAAAGAAATTGGAATGAAGTAAATACAGGCCTCGGACTCATGTCAGAAACAAAAATAGCGTTACGATTTTTAAAAGTCTCAAAATAGTGACATACAAATTTTCAAGTATTAAACTTATACGTAGTCCCAAAGCATAAATTTTAAAAATAATAAAATTAACTTTGATGCTTATTCAAAATGTTATTCTTTAGTCTATACATTATCAACATTCTTATTTATTTATCAGACTTCAAAGTATTTTCCTTGTTCCCCTCTTTTTCTCGTCTTTCCATTTGAATGTGAACCCAATAAGAAAATCTAACAATTTTTTATTTAAAATTAATTTTTTTCCTTTTCAGAGTTTACTATTACATTTTTTGTTAAAAATTCATATTTTTTGCTTATAAATGTTATAGTTTGGTACAAAATTTAATTATATTGTTGAAAGTTCAACAATTTGATTTTTTTTCTCTCTTGAACAACAATTTATTTTTGTTTGAAAATTCAACTATTTTGTTGAAAATTCATCTTTCTGGTTTTAAAATTCAGTTCTTTCTTCAGAAATTTAACCTTTTTTGTTTAAACAATGCAAGTGTATGAATAAAAATTAACTTACTGTTGAAAATCCAACTGATTCGTAGAAAATTCGTGTTTTTCGTTCACAAATTCAACAATTTTGTAAAAAAATTGACCTATTTGGTTATAAATTTATGTATTTTGTCGAAAATTAGTTGTTTTTTGCAATATTAATATTGGTTAATATTAATTATTATCAATTAAATATTAATATAATATAAATCAATTAATATGAATTGGCTCAATACTAATTTATTTATCCGAAAATTTTACTTTTGACCAAATCCATTTCAAACGAGGCAGGGCCCTACACTTGAAATCGCAGAACCTATCGAAGGCGAAATTTTTAGAGGAAATTAGGCGATACGTATTTTTTAAATAGATTTCCTCAACAAACCCACCTTTTAATTTTTGTTAAATTGTTTTTGACCTTGTACTTTGAGATTAAAGATATATTGTGAGTTTGATGCTTGCTAAATAACTTTTGTAGTCAGAAGAATTCTTTTTTGTTACAAACGAATTTTCTACTTTTTTTTGGAAACAACGATAGAAGTTTGCACATCTAGAAAAGTTCTATGAAAAACTCTTCTTGTTCTTTTGCAATATTTTTTATAGTTTACGAAAAAAATTCAAGAACTGCATTTTTAGGGAGAAAAAATTATCCCGGCCTCAATAATGATTCAGGCCGCATGATGATTCTTTTTGGTCAAAAATGCAACTGTCTGGATAAAAATGAACTTTCTTCTTAAAAATTCACCTGTTTTGTAGAAAAATCGTGTGTTCGGCTAGGAAATTCAACTTGGTAGAAAATTGAATTATTTGTATAAAAATTGATGAATTTTGTTAAAAATTCATCTTTTTAGTGAACAATTCAAGTATGTTGTTAAAGACTCGGATATTTTGTTAAACATTTATCATTTTCGGTAAAACATTTATCTTCTTGGCTGGAAATTAGTGTTCTGTGGGAAATTCAATTATTTGGTTAAAAATTCATGTATTTTGGTAAAATTTTTTTCATTTTTTGTAGAAAATTGATCTTTTTGGTTGAAAATTTATGTTTTTGGAAAAAATATCATCTATTTCCTTGAAAATTCATCTCTTTTGTTAGTTATCTCATCCTTTTTAGTTAAAATTCAACTTTCTGTTTGTAAATTAATCTATTTAGGTTAAAAATGCTACTCCTTGGTTCAAATTTGAACTACTTCCTTGGAAGTTATTTGTTTTATTGAAGTTTCATAATTTTAGTTAAAAATTTAACTGATTGGTTGTAAATGAACTTTTTTGATAAAAATTATTTTTTTTATTAAAACTTAATTCTTCTCAGTAAAAATTTAAATAGTCCATTTTTTTTAATAATTTATTTTTTTGGTTTAAAAATTCAACTATTTAGTTTAAAAAATTTAGAAAAGAAAAAAATATAAACTTCAAATTAAACAAAACTTGGACAAACATCACAACCATTGTTAAAACTGTTTAGTTGAAAATGTATGCAAATTGTTAAAAATTAGTCTTTTTGTTGGAAAAATTCAATTATTTGATTAAAAGTGTATGTAATTTGTTGAAAATTCATCTTTTCTGGTAGAAAAAAAATCTTTTTGGTAAAAACTCAACTATATCTTTAACAGTTATTATTCTGTTGAAGATTAATCTTTACTCATAGAAAATTAATCCTCTTGTTTAAAAATTCATTAGTCTGTAGAAAATTCATCCTTTTTGGTAGGAAATTAATCTCCTTAGTCAAAAATTCATCTTTCTGTTTGAAAATCGAACTATCTGGTTGAAAATTTAACTGTTTTGTCAAAAGCTTTCCCGTTAGGCATAAAAATTCAAAATTTTGGATGAAATTGTTTTTCATTATTGACTGAAAAATCTTTCTTGGTTGACAATTCGTCATCTTAGTTTGAAAATTCATCTCTTGTCATAGAAAGTTCATCTTTTTTGTTTAAAAATGTAACTGTTTAGTTGAGGATTAAACGCTTTTCTTAGAAACTCATTCATTTAGGTAAAATTCAGCCTTTGTTTACTTTAAATAAAAATATCTTCTTGGTAAAATGGAAAAGTAGAGAAATAATGTCGTTAGCGTCTTTAATGTAATTCTTTAGAAATAGTAACAAGACAGTGTCATTGCTAAAATAAACTGTCAAATAGTGTCAATATTCGGCCTTATAATTAACATATACCTCGAAAATAATCAATCATATAATATAACTTACACCACTGGCTGTCCTCACAGGTTTTGCCTTCAATTTGGGTAAAAGAATCTTTTTCACATCTGCAGGAACAGCTGCTATGATGTCAACAAGTCTTGGAGAAGATTCTAATGCATACTTTGAAGATATTCGAGTTTTTAGTTTATTTAAATCTACATCTCGGTTCTGTCGATGAGCAGTTAATAATTCTTTAATTATTTCTCCTATTGCCATCATCTTCCGCTCTTCTTTGCTCTCGGCAAAGCCTAACCAATGATAATTTAGAATCGAAATATAGAATTACTGCAATATAATAATTACAGAAAATAATAGAATACATTTTGACGTACTAGATTTTTAAAATGAATATCACCATCAATCACTCTTATGTACTTTCAAAACGCCTCAAAGTATTTTCGTGAAATATACTTTACAAGGTTTGATCATTTTTTAGATTAATAACAACAGGGCAATGAAATGGTAAAAATAATGTTAAACTTATGATAGACATTTTAGTAAGTACATATAAACAAATTGATTACAAAAACATTAAGGACATTATAAGTTCAATAGAGGTTATATTTAGATTATTACGCTTTAGCTGTAAAATATTAGAACATATTCAAAATTTAAAGTTGATAATAGACAAAAATGATTATACATTACCTCTCAAATTCTTCACCATGATTAAAAATAGTGTACACTAATGTTCAGAAGCAAATTTCTTCAACACATGCTAATGTATCTATATTCTCTTCTATTATTTTTGTGGAACTGTGTCGTCTGCTTGAGCAGCTGATTGGTCAATTGGTGGATGGTCACCCGTCACGTGCCAGTTGTCACCGTTGTCACTTAAGAAGTTTTAACGAAATTATAATATAATTTCAATTTTAGTTTTATTATTTAAATAATTTCAAAATGTTTAAAAATAATTTTTTATTCGATTTATTCGTATTAAATTAAAAATCAATATTTTGAAAATCGAAAAATAGAAAAGAAGAAACGGGAAGAAGGAAAATAATGAAGGTAAAGAAAGAAGAAGAATGAAAAAGGAAGACGAGAAATAAAAATATAATTGTAGAATATGTATTGCAACTTGAATTTTAGTTTTATTATTTAAATAATTTCAAAATGTTTCAATATAATTTTCAATAAGATTGATTCAGAAGAAATTAAAAATCAACAGCATGGGCCTCAAAATTAACGTAAATAAAACAAAAACTATGGTTTTCGAAGGAAAGACTGAAAAACAATATGCAACATTGTATTGAATGATGAGAGAATTGAACAAGTTGATAAATTCGTATACCTTGGTAGCTT
>JAAAKG020145570.1:0-10861 GCA_010014905.2 Druon quercuslanigerum | reverse complement strand
AAAATTTCTGTTCAGAATTCAACAAGTTAATTGAATTTTTTTTGAAAATTTGTTTTTTAAATAAAATTTTAAGTATCCTATTTTTTATTTAAAATGAATCCTTTTCAATTCAAAATTAATTTTTTATTTCAGAATTTATCTGTCCTATTTTTGGTTGAAAATTCAACTCTTTTGAGAGAAGTATAACTATTTGGTTAAAAATAAAATTTCTGTTGAAAATTCAACAATTTATGTGAATTTTTTTTTTAAATTTGTTTTTGAAATAAAATTTTAAGTATCCTATTTTTATTAAAAATTAATCCTTTTCAGTTTAAAATTCATTTTTTTCACTCAAAATTTATCTGTCCTATTTTTGGTGGAAAATTTAACTATTTTGGTAATAATTTAAAAAAATATAAGAATAATAATAATAATGATAATAATTGTTAAAAATGAAATTTCCTGTTGAGAATTTAACAATTTAACTTAAAATAACTATTTTTTATTTAAAATCATTCTTTTTTAAAAATAGTTGATGATAATTTAACATAATTTTGAAAAAAAAACAATATTTTTAGTCAAACTGTTAAATTCTGAACAGAAAATTTAATTTTTAACCAAATTTTGGAAGTTTCTACTAAAAAAGTTTAATTTTCAACCAAAAATAGAAGAGATGAATTTTTAGTTAAAAAAATTATTTTTTAACTGAAAAAGATCGATTTTAAATAAGAAATAGTATAGTTTCAGTCAAATTTTTAAATTTTCAACAGAAAATTTATTTTTTAAGAAAATTGTTAAACTTTCTATAAAAATAGTTGGATTTTCAACCAAAAATAGGAAAGATAAATTTTTAGTTAATAAAATTAATTTTTATCTAAAAAAGATGAATTTTTTATTAAAAAATAAGATACTTAAATTTTTACTTAAGAAACAAATTGTGAAAAAAAACAGTATTTTAACTGTTAAATTCTCAACAGAAAATTTAATTTTTAACCAAATTGTTGAACTTTCTATAAAATAGTTGTATTTTCAACCAAAAATAGGAAAGATTAATTTTGAGTTAGAAAATTAATTTTTAACTGAAAAAGATCTATTTTAAACAAAAAGCAGTATAATTTTAGTCAAATTGTTAATTTCTCAACAGAAAGTTTAATGTTTAACCAATTTGTTGAATTTTCTATAAAAATATTTGGATTTTCAACCAAAAATAGGACAGATAAATTTTTAGTTAAAAAAATCAATTTTTAACTAAAAAAGATAAATTTTTTATTAAAAAATAAGATACTTAAGAAACAAATTTTGAAACAAAACAAAAACAATATTTTGAGTCACACTGTTAAATTCTCAACAGAAAATTTAATTTGTAACTAAATTGTTAAACTTTTAAAATTTTTTTAAATTTTAAATCAAAAATAGGGTACTTAAATATTCAGTTAAAAAAAATTAATTAATAAACAAAAAAACAATATATTCAATCAAATTGTTGACTTCTCAACTGAAAAATGAATTTTTAACCCAAAAGTTAAACCTTCAATCAAAAAAGTTGAATTTTGAACCAAAAATAGGACATGTAAATTATTTGTTAAAAAAATTAACTTTCAACAGAAAAATATGAGGATTGAAACAAAAATAGGATACTTAAATTTTCATTTAAAAAAAATTAAATTTAAAATAAAAAATATATATTTTTCATTGAATTGTTTAATTGTGAACTGAAAATTTAATTTTTAACTAATTTGTTAAATTTTCTACCAAAGTAGTTTAATTTTCAACAAAAAATAGTATAGATAAATTTTGCAGTATAAAAAATTATTTTCAACCAAAAACAATGAACTGTAGGATTAATTTTTATTTTAATAAATTTATATTAAATCTGATTTTTCACATGAAGGCTTTTTTATTAGTCCGAATTTTTGAGGGAATGACAATCTTATAACTATAATTTTATAATTGAAATACTAATAATAATAATAGATTTTTTAAATAAAACAAGCAAATTGGTGCTTTTTCTTAAACTAAGATCCCTGTTACCGACATGTTATCGACATCCAGACAGCTCCACAGCTGAAGTGGTTCGTGTCTATGCTAAGTCAATTTTGAAATCTACAGCAGATAATAATGACTTAAGAAAACAAATAAGATATGATTAAATCATTTTAATTTGATTTATTATTGCGTATATTTTCTTAATTATTAATTTAATTAATTATTGCACACAAAATTAGAGTTAATATATTTAAAAAATTTTAAAGAATCTGTATTATCATCAGAGGATAACAGAAATTATTATCGTATTTTCAGACTAGATGGAGATCAATTTAAAGTTCTATCTAGTCTGAAAAGACGGTAAGAATTTTTTATAGAATAACTGTAATTAAAAAATATTTTAAAAAAATATGAAGCCCCCCCCCCCCCAAGCCCTTATTTAAATAATGTAACGTACTTATAATAGGAGTTCAACTCTACTTTATTCTTAAGCATAATTTTCTATAAATGCACATAAATTAGTGTTTCCAATATTTTTTTACAATCATTACTTTAAACGATGCTCAGAAACACAAAGCTTTTAATTAGTGACGCAATTAAGCTTAATTTATAAGACAAGAGAGTAAGCTTTCTTTATGATACACGTAAAGTTTCTAGAAATTTCTCTAGAATCTCATTTCACTGAAAAGAAATCGTTTTACATAATGGCTGCAATTTAACTGAGAATCAGTAACTTCTTTTTAAATAGTTTTTTTAGTTTAAATTCACTGCGTTTCAATCCAAAAGTCTTTGAAATTTCACTTATTTTTAACTGGTTTCTTAGTAAAAGTACGACTGGAATTTTCAGTATAAGCTGCTATAATTTCAGTAACTTTTTTACTGAGAAATCAGTAAACAATGACTGAGATTTTTGCGACTTTTTATTAATTTCCAGTTTATTGTTTCTCAAGCAAATATTTAAAAATGAGTTAGATTTGAATAAGTAAAAATTTAATGACAATCAGTACACTTTTACTGAAAACCAGTAAAGTGCTTTGGACTATTTTAATCAGTTATTATTTACCAAAATTTCATTTATATTTCACAAGTTTTTCATTAGAAAATTTTACTGCAATTTCAGTATCGATTACTGAAACTTCAGTAAATTTTTTTACTGATACACCAGTGAAGACCCACTGGAATTTCACTGAAAATCAGTGACTTACTTTTTTTCGATTTTATGCACTTAAAATTAACTAGTTATTAATAAAAATACTCTGATACTCTGCGCGTTTTCCAATGATCTTTCAGCCAAAAAATATTGGAATTTTCAGTATCCGTTGCTAAAATTGCAGTAATTTGTTTTTACTGAAAAATCAATAAATTTATAACGAGATTTTCGGTTTTTTTAAATGATTTACAGTGGATTTTTTCAAGAAAATATTAAAAAATAAATCACTGTTTCCAAAGAGAAATCACTCTAGATTCGAAACAGTAAAAATTTAATGCCAATCAGTAAAATTTGTAAATCATTAACAAGATTTTCCGTTTCTTTAATGATTTACAGAGGATTTTTTCCAAGAAAATATTTTAAAATGAATCACTATTTACAAACAGAAATCACTCTAGATTCGAATCAGTAAAAATTTAATGACAATCAGTAAAATTTATAAATCATAATTGAGATTTTCGTTTTTTTTAATGATTTGCAGTGGATTTTTTTCAAGAAAATATTGAAAAATAAATTACTGGTTCCAAAGAGAAATCACTCTAGATTCGAATCAGTAAAAATTTAATGACAATCAGTAAAATTTGTAAATCATTAACGAGATTTTCGGTTTTTAAAAATAATTTACAGTGGATTTTTTTCAAGAAAATATTGAAAAAAATCACTGGTTCCAAAGAGAAATCACTCGAGATTCGAATCAGTAAAAATTCAATGCCAATCAGTAAAATTTGTAAATCATTATCGAGATTTTCCGTTTTTTTAATGATTTACAGTGGATTTTTTCCAAGAAAATATTTAACAATAAATCACTGCTTACAAAGAGAAATCACTCTAGATTCGAATCAGTCAAAATTTAATGACAATCAGTAAAATTTGTAAATGATTAACGAGATTTTCGGTTTTTTTAAAAGAATTACAGTGGATTTTTTTCAAGAAAATATTTAAAAATAAATCACTAGTTACAAAGAGAAATCACTCTACATTCGAATCAGTACAAATTTAATGACAATCAGTAAAATTTGTAAATGATTAACGAGATTTTCGGTTTTTAAAAATAATTTACAGTGGATTTTTTTCAATAAAATATTGAAAAAAAAATCACTGGTTCCAAAGAGAAATCACTCGAGATTCGAATCAGTAAAAATTCAATGCAAATCAGTAAAATTTGTAAATCATACTGAAAACCATTAAAGTTGTTTGACCAATTTAATCAGTTATTATTTACTTAAATTTAATTCACATTTTAGTGCTTTTTTTATTAGAAAATCTTACTGAAATTTCAATTACGCTTACTGAAATTTTAGTAACTTTTTATACTGATACACTAGTGCACACCCACTGGAATTTCACTAAAAATCAGTGACCTATTTTTTTTTTAGATTTCATGCAGTTAAAATTAGCTATCCATTATTAAAAATACTATAAAATTCTTCGCGTTTTCCACTGATCTTTCAGTAAAAAAATTTGGAATTTTCAGTATACTTAGCTAAAATTGTGGTACTTTGTTTAACTGAGAATTCAATAAATATTTAACTAGATTTTTGGGACTTTTTACTGATATACAGTGGACTTTTTTCGAGTATATATTGAAAAATGAGTCACTGGTTCCAAAAATAAATCGCTCTAGATTCGAATCGTAATTCGTAAACTGCTTCATATTTTAGTGGTTTTTCATTATAAAATTTTAATGCAATTTCAGTGTCGTTTACTGTAAATTCAGTAAAAAAAAATTTCTGATACACCAGTCAAAATCCGCTGGAATTTCACTAAAAAGCAAGTGAATTACTTTTTTAAAAATATTTTTTTTCAGTTAAAATTAACTAGCTTTTACTGAAAATATTTTAAAATTCCACGCGTTTTCCACTGATATTTCAGTCAAAAAGTATTGGTAATTTCAGTATCCGTGGCTCAAATTGCAGTAATTTGTTTTTACTGAAAAATCAATTAATCATTAACGAGATTTTCGGATTATTTTACTGATTTACAGTGGATTTTTTGAAGCAAATATTGAAAAATGAATCACTGGTTCCTAAGAGAAATCACTCTAGATTTGAATCAGTAAAAAATTAATGACAAACAGTGAAATTTCACTGAAAACCCCGTAAAGTGCTTTTGGCTATTTTAATCAGTTATTATTTACTATAATTAAACACATATTTTGCTAGTTTTTCATTAGAAAATGTTACTGCAATTTCAGTGTCAATTACTGAAAATTCAGAAAATTTTTTTACTGATACACCAGTCAAAACTCACTGGAATTTCACTAAAAATCAATGAATTACTTTTTTTAGAGATTATTCAGTTAAAATTAACAAGTTATTACTAAAAATACTATAAAATTCTAAGCGTTTTCCACTGCTCTTTCAGTAAAAAAAAATATTGGAATTTTCAGTATACGTTGCTAAAATTGTGGTACTTTGTTTTACTGGGAAACCAATAAATCATTACCGAGATTATTGAAACTTTTTACTGATTTACAGTGGATTCTTTTCAAGAAAATATTAAAAAATTAGTCACTGGTTCCAATAAGAAATCACTCTAGATTCGAATCAGTAAAAATTTAATGACAATCAGTGAAATTTTACTGAAAACCAATAAAGTGTTTTTGACTATTTTAATCAGTTCTTATTTACTAAAATTTAATTTACATTTCAGTGTTTTTTATTAGAAAATCTTACTGAAATTTCGGTGAAGCTCACTGAAATTGCAGTAACTTTTTCTACTGATACACCAGTGCAAACTCATTTGAATTTAACTAAAAATCAGTGACCTATTTTTATAGATTTTATGCAGTTAAAATAACTATCCATTATTAAAATTACTCTGAAATTCTACGCGTTTTCCACTGATCTTTCAGTCAACAAAAGATTAGAATTTTCAGTATCCGTTGCTAAAATGGCGTGACTTTGCTTTATTGAAAAATCAATAATTCAATAACAAGATTTTTGGGACTTTTTACAGATTTTCAGTGAATTTTTTTCAAGCAAATATTGAAAAATGAATTACTGGTTTTAAAAAGAAATCACTCTAGATTCGAATCAGTAAAAATTTAATGATAATCAGTGAAATTTCACTGAAAACCAGTAAAGTGCTTTTGACTATTTTAATCAGTTATTATTTACCAAAATTTCATTCATATTTCACTGGTTTTTCATTAGAAAATTTTGCTGCAATTTCAGTATCTTTAACTGAAACTTCAGTAAAGAATTTTACGGAGAAAACAGTCAAAATCCACTGGAATTTCACTAAAAATCAGTGAATTACTTTTTTTTGATTTTATTCGGTTAAAATTACCTAGTTATTACTAAAAATACTATGAAATTCTGCGCGTTTCCACTGGTATTTCAGTCAAAAAAATATTGGAATTTTCAGTATGCGTTGCTAAAGTTGTGGTACTTTGTTTTACTGACAAATTAATAAATCATTAACGAGAATTTTGGAACCTTTTAATGATTTAAAGTTGATTTTTTTCAATAAAACATTGAAAAATCAATCACTAATTCCAAAGACAAAACACTCTGGATTCGAATATGTAAAATATAATGGCAGTCAGGGAAAAGTAACTGCAAACCAGTAAGGTGCGTCTGATTATTTTAATCAGTTATTATTTATTAAAATTTCATTCATATTTCAGTGGTTTTTCATGAGAAAATGTTACTAAAATTTGAGAGAAGCTTACTGGAACTTCAGTAACTTTTTATGCAAGCAAACCAGTAAAAAATTAGTCGAATTTCACTGAGAATCAGTGATTTATATTTCAAGATTTTATTCAGTTAAAATTCACTAGATATGTGTGTAAAATTCTCTGGAATTTCGCTTTTTTTCACTGATCTTTCAGTAAAATGACGATTGGAATTTTCAGTATCCGGTCTTAAGATTTCAGTAATTTTCTTTACTAAGAAATCAATAAATAACGATATCAGAAATATTGGAAAATGAGACGCTAGATTCAAATGGATTCTAGATTGGAAATATAAAAAATTTACTGTTATTTAAATTAGTTATTATTCACTGAAATTACAGTTCGTTTTTACTGTTTTTTTATTTTTTTTTTTAATTTTTGCAGAAAAAATATTAATTGAAATAATGTGAAATTTATTAGGCACTAATTAAAAATTTCTAATTAAAAATGGTAGCGTTACTGATATTTCAGTAACTTGTTCTTCCGAGGAACCAATAATTAAAGACTATGATTTTTGTGACTTTTTACTGATTTCAAGCTGATTTTTTTCACGGAAATAGTAAAAAATCATTTACTTGTTCCAAAGAGAATTCTACAGATTCGGTGCAGTAGAAATTTACTGAGAATCAGTAAAATTTGATTTCAAAGAAGTGAAGTACTTTTGGCTATTTAAATGCGACATTATTCAATTAAATTTCAGTCATGTTCACTGCTCCTTTATCATAAACTATTACTGAAATTTCCATGACGCTTACTGATACTACAGTAACTTTTTATGCTAAGAAACCAGTAAAAGGTTAATTTTTAATACAAACGCGACTGGAATTTTGAATATCCATTAATGAAATTTGAGTAACTTGTTTTATTGAGAAACTAATAAATAAAGACTGTGATTTTTGTGACTTTTCACTGATTTCCAGAGGATTTTTTAAGGTGGAAATAGTAAAAAATGAGTCATTTGTTTCAAAGAGAACCCCCAAGATTCGAATCCGTAGAAATGTATTGAAAATTAGGGAAATTTGATTCTAAAGCAGTGAATTACTTTTAGCTATTTAAATCAGTGATTTGAAAATAATTTTGTATTCATTTACACCTTTCTGGCTATCAATAATTTTTTTTTAAATTTTCATTGATTTTTCAGTGGAAATTCGACTGGAGTCTTAAATATCCGTTGATAAAATTTCAATAACTTGTTTTAACGAGAAACTAGTAAATAACCACTGAGACTTCAGTTACTTTTGACTGATTCCCAGGTAATTTTTTCTCATGGAAGTATTAAAAAATGTTTCCCTAGTTCCTCTGCGAACTCCCTAGATTTGAAATAAGTAAAAATTTACTGGCAATAAGTAAATAATAACTGAAAATCAGTCGAACAGATTTGGCTATTTAAATCAGTAATTGTTTATTAAAATTGCAATCATATTTCACTGTTTTTTCATAAGAAAATCTTATTAAAATTTCAGTGATACTTACTATAAATTCAGTAACTTTTTCGTAAAAAAAATGAGTGAAAATACTACTGGTATTTCAGTCAAAATCACTGGATTATTTTTTAAGATTTTCTTCAGTACTTATGGCTATTTATATCAGTGATTATTCAATGAAAATTTATTTATGCTTTACGGTTTTTTTAGAAGGTCTTACGGAAATTTCAGTGACGCTCATTGAAATTTCTGTAACTTATGTTAGACAGAAACCAGTCAGGAGACTACTAGAATTTTACTGAGATTAGGGGGATTTTAAAAAGTTTTCGAGGTATAAAAGAAATTTTTTTGAAATTTTACTGATCTTCCATTAAAATTCGCCTAGAATTTTCAGTAACCATCGATAAAATTCCTTAACTTGTTTTAAAGATAAATAAATAAAAAAAAAATAAAATAAAATAAAACTTTTTACTGATTTTTAGGTAATTTTTTCGTAACCAAATATTGATAATGAAACACTTTTCGCTATTTCAATCAGTAATCATATTCTGAAATATTAGTCATTGGCTTATCTGGCGGAAATAACTTACTGAAACTTTAGTAACACTTACTGAAATTTCAATAACTTTTTCTACTGAAACTTCAGTAAAACTTACTGAAATTTCAGTAACTTTTCTACTGAAACTTCAGTAACACTTACTGAAATTTCAGTAACTTTTTCTGCCTAAACTTCAGTAACTCTTACTGAAATTTCAGTAACTTTTCTACTGAAACTTCAGTAACACTTACTGAAATTTCAATAACTTTTTCTGCTTAAACTTCAGTAACTCTTACTGAAATTTCAGTAACTTATGTTATATAGAAACCAGTCAGAAAACTACTAGAATTTCACTGAGATTCAGTGGATTTTAAAAAATTTTCTAGCTATCAGAGAATTTTTTTTTTAAATTTTACTGATTTTCCAGTAAAATTCGCCTAGAATTTTCAGTATCCATCGATAAAATTCCTTAACTTGTTTTATAGATAAATAAATAAAAAATAAATAAATAAAATAAAATAAAATAAAACTTTTTACTGATTTTTAGGTGATTTTTTCTTAACCAAATATTGATAATGAAACACTTTTCGCTATTTTAATCAGTAATCATATTCTGAAATATTAGTCATTGGCTTATCTGGCGGAAATAACTTACTGAAACTTTAGTAACACTTACTGAAATTTCAGTAACCTTTTCTACTGAAACTTCAGTAACACTTACTGAAAATTCAGTAACTTTTCTACTGAAACTTCAGTAACACTTACTGAAATTTCAGTAACTTTTTCTACTGAAACATCAGTAACACTCACTGAAATTTCAGTAACTTTTCTACTGAAACTTCAGTAACACTTACTGAAATTTCAGTAACTTTTTTACTGAAAAAACAGCGTAAAACTGGTTAATATTTAAATCAGTGATTATTCACTGACATTTCATTAATATTACACTGTTTTTTTACAAAATGTTACTAAAATTTCAAGTGAAATTACACAGATTTAAACAATTAGAGAAGCTAAATTAAAATTAATTAAAACACTCTATTATAAAAAAAGTCATTTGAATTATTGTTGTTTGAACAATATAGTAATTAGAGATGAAATTTGAGGAAGAGAAAATAAAAAATCGGAAGCCAAGTTTCAATTGATTTGGAGAGATGGACTTTCACCTTAATTGAATGAGATGAGGGAAAGCTTCAGGGTACACTCCACTAATTGGATATTTGAGTTGGAGAGGGTTTCCTCTATACAGTAAAGTTTTTTCATACTTTTTTATATAAAACATATTTAAAAACAATTTTTAGTTAATAATTTATTAAATTCATTAATTTAATTATTTATGTAATTTTTTTATTTTTAATTTACACAATTTTGTCCCGAATGTAAATAAATAAAGAATAATTAAACAGTAATGTATTTTATTTTATTTGTTTTTTTATTATTTATTTATTAGCGAAACAAGTCTTTAATTGCTTAGATTTGGGCATATTTTGAAATTGGATTTAATTCATATAAATTGAACGCATTAATCCGGGATTTTTCAGAATTTTCAATTTAAGAACTCAGATGTTCAGGATTTTATTTTTCTGAATTTTGAAGCCATAATATTTTTAAAAATTTTTTTTGTCAATTTTCCCAGGAATATTAAACAAATTTCTTAGTTTCCTTGAAAGCTTTCAAAACCCTTAAAAAGATTTTAAATTCTATTTCGAAATTTTGTAAAATATACATTTTTTAACATTTTTTTAAAAGCTTCAAATTTCAAATTATTTCGTAAACTTGTTCAAAACTTTTAAATATTTCTTAAAATTATTTGAATTTTTACCAAAGATTAAAAAAAATCTCGCAAAATAAAAAAATTCTTTCAAATATTCTCGATATTTTTTAAATGTTTTTAGAATTTGTTGATATGATTTAAAATCCTTTTAAAGATTTTCTTGAAATTAAATATTCAAAATAAAAAAAACTTATTTTAAATTTTCCCAAGAAACAGAAAACAATTTTTTTTTCTTTGAAATTTTTAAAGTCCTTAAAAAGTATCAAAATTT
>JAAAKG020145569.1:0-10861 GCA_010014905.2 Druon quercuslanigerum | reverse complement strand
CTTTTAACCGTTGAATATTATATTATAATTATATAATTATATTATAAAATTTTTATTTTAAATAATAAAATATGATTTAATTAAAAAAAATATTTTTCAATAAATTAATTAAATTTGTTGCCCAAAAATATAAATTTTCAGGAAAAAAGTTCATTTTTAACCAAAGAAGATTTTACAGTCAAGGAAGGAATAAACCTTAAATAAATCGTTGAATTCTTAGGCAAAAAATCTACAAAACAGTTTAAAAAAAAACATTAATTTTTAAATAAAAAAGTTAATTTTCAAACGGTTAGATGAGTTTTTAATGAAAAAAGAAGATTTTTTAACCAATAATTGCATTTTTACCAAAAAGTTTAATTTTCTACCAAACTGTTCAATTTTTAAAATAAAAATACGGGTTTTATGAAAATCTGTTGAATTTATAATCTGAAAATATAATATTTTAACCAAATAATTAAAATTTCAGCCAACACATCTTTTATTTTTTATTAAAACGCAAATTTAATTTATCCAATAAAGACGAATTTTTAAGAAAAAGTTAATTCTTAAACCAAAAAGGTTTGTTTAATACATAAAGGAAAAGATTTCAAGTAAACTTTTGAAAATTGAAGCTAAAAATACAATTTTTTGACAAAACTGTTAAGTTTTCAACAAAATAGTTTAATTTTCTAACCAAATATTCAATTTTTTAAATAAAAAGACAGGGTTTCGGAAAATCTGTTGAATTTATAATCTTCAAAGCTTCTGAATATCTTTTAAAATGATTCGAATTTTTCCTTAAAACTCTTTAAAAATCCTGTAAAATTAAAGCTTTTGAATAATTTTGAAGGATTTTAAAAGAAGGCCTTTTTTAAAGATCTCTGGGAAAATTAAGAATTAATTTCATTTTAAATGATTAAGTAATTTTAAGTTTTAAATATATAAAAATATGAAAAAATAATCTGGAAGATTCTGAGGGAATTTTTTTAATTTTTCAGGATATTATAAAGTTTTAGTACAAATTATAATTATTTAAAATTATATTTAGATGTTTTAGAAGTTTTGCAACTATTTTTTAAAAAAAGTTTCTAGAAAAATAAATATAATTTTTTTAAATTCCTGGTAAATTTTTTAATGATTTTTTATTTTGAAACATAAGTTTTAAAGAGAAAATTTACAAAGTTTTTAAAACGTCTTAAATTATCTGAAATCTCAAAAAGTTTCGAACAGTAATCTGGAAGATTTTAAGACAATTTTTTTTAGTTCGGGAAGATTAAAGGATTTTGGGAAAATTTCGTTACTCAGTTTAGAAGACTTTTAAAAGTTCTGTATATTTGTTAAATTGACTGGAATATTTTCTAGTAATGAAAAATAAAATAAAATATTACTTTGCTTCAAAACTTTCTAGCTCGTTTTTCAATATATTGAAATCTTGAAAAATCTTATCGAAAAATATTTTAATTTTCAATAAAAAAGAGTTAATTTTTTGTTGAAAAGTCCAATTCCTAACAGAATAGTTGAATTTTCAACCTAAACAAATTAATTTTCAAATAAGCCGTTTACATTTTCAATAAACAAAAAAATGGAATTTTTACGAAAAGAGATGACTTTAAAATTTTTCTAAACTGACTTGAATTATTCCTAAAAATTTTAAAGATCTTAAAAAATTAAAAAAATTGGTTTTAAATTTTCCAGATTTTCTTGTTACTTTTAGGAATCTGTAGAAATTTAAAAATGTTTGAAACATTCCTTAAAAATTAATTTTTCAAAATAAAAAATAATACAAATTTTTCCCAGGATTATTAAGAAAAGTGTTTTATTTTCTTGAAACCTTTCCAAATTTTAAAAGAATTTCGAACCTTTTTCGAAATCTTAAAATATTTACATTTTATTTTGACTTTTCTACAATTAATTTTTTTTCTTGTTTTAAAATATTTCTGAATATTTACTTTTTCAAAATATTTAAACCTTCTCAATATCTTTCAATATGATTCGAATTTGTCCAAAGTAGTTAAATTTTCAGACAAAAATATTTTAATTTTCTACAAAAACAGTTTAATTTTTAACCTGAAAATACTTTTATTTTAAATAAAAAATATGATTTAATTTAAAAAAAACTATTCTTCAATCAGTTAATTAAATTTTTTAACTAAAAAATATAAGCTTTCGAAAAAAGTTATTATTTTAACTGGTAAGTTCATTTTTTGATGAAAATATGAAGTTTCAGGCAAAAATAATTTTTTTTTAAAAGCAAGAACAGTTTAGTCCATCCGAAAAATATAAGTTTTTAACAAAATAGTTTATTTTTCGCCCAAAAAAATTAAACAATTTGAATGAAATTGTTGAAAATTCAAGCGAAAATACAATTTTTCTATAAAACCGTTAAATTTTCAACAAACTAGTTTAATATACTACCAAAATATTCAAGTTTTTAAATAAAAAGACGAAATTTTTGAAAATTTGTTGAATTTATAGTCTTAAAATATCCTCTTTTAATTAAATAGTTAAATTTTCAACAAAAAATATTTTAATTTTCTACAACAGTAGTTTAATTTTCAAACTGAAAATAAATGAATTTCGTACCAAAAAGTTGATTTTAACTAAATAGATTAAGTTTCTAAAAAAATAAATTCTGTACGAAAAATGTAATCGTTGAATATTTAACTGAAAATATTTTTATTTTGAATAAAAAAATATGATTTAAAAAAAAAAATTATTTTTCAATACATTAATTAAATTTTTTGACCTAAAAATATAAATTTTTAAGAAAAAAGTTCATATTTTAACCGGTTAGTTGAGCTTTTAATGAAAAAACAAGAATTTTCAATCAAACAATTGAATTTGTTTAACAGCAAGTTTAATTTTTTTACCAAACTATTCAATGTTTAAAATAAAAAGATAAGTTTTTTGAAAATCTATTAAATATATATAATTTTTTAACCAAATAGTTTAATTTTCAGGAAACAAATATTTTATTTTTTAATAAAAAACTATTTAGTTTATCCCATAAAAACGAATTTTTAACAAAATAATTAATTCTTGAACCAAAAAAGGTTTTTTAATTTATAAATGAAAAATTTCAACTAAATTGTTAAGAATTCAATCCAAAAATAAGACTTTCGATAAAACCGTTAAATTGTCAACCAAATAGTTTCATTTTCTACTAAAATTATGGAATGTTCAAGCCGAAAAGACGAGTCTCGTATAAAAAAGTGAAATTTTAGATCCAAAAATTTTAATTTTCTACAAACGAGTTAAGTTTCAACCAGATTATGGAACTTTCTACAAAAATTCTAAAATTTTCCACCCAAAAACAAGATTTTCTAACAAAACAGTTGAATCGTAAACCCTAAAATATTAATTTTTTACCAGCATTTTTAAACAATTATATTTATTTTTGAGATTATTTAAAATTATTCGAATGTATCCTAAATTTCTTTCTTAAATTCTGCAAATTAACAAAAAATGGAAGAAAAATCCTTTATCATCTGAAAAACTTTCGATAGTCTTGAAAATATTTCAAAATCTTCAAAAATCTGTTTTTTTTCATTATGTTCAAATTTCAAATTTTTTTTAAAAAGTTAATTTTGACTTTCTGAATACCGTTTTCAAGAGAATGGATTTTTTTTTAATTTCTGCGAGAATTTAGAATAATTCTTCTTTAAATGATTACGTAATTTATAGTTTTGAATGCCTAAAAATATGAAAAAATTAGAGATATTTAAATGTTTTAGAAGTTTTGAAAAGATTCGTTAATTATTTAAAAATTTAGAAGTATTCAACATTTTTTAAACAAAATATATATCTTTGAATATGAGATTTCGACGAAAAACTCAAATTTTGATTTGAAAGTTTCTAAAAGAATAATTTTTTAAATTATTTCTCGTAATTTTACAATATTTTTGACCCAAAAAAGATGAAATTGGCATAAAAATAAATTTCAAACATCTTTTGAACGGACTCGAATTATTCCTGAAAGATCGAAAAATCTTTCAAAATTAAAAAAATAGTCTTAAAGTCTTCCAGATTTTTTTCGTCATTTTGAGAAATCTTTTGAAATTTTGTTTAAAAATTAATTTGTCAAAATAAAAAATCATTAATTGCTTTCAAAATTCTTAAAAAGCTTCAGACTTTGGTTTTTCAAATTTTAAAACAATTTTATTTATTTTTTAAATTATTTAAAATTATTCAAATGTATCCTAATTTCTTTCTTAAATTCTGCAAATTAAAAAAAATGAAGAAAAGTCCTTTATTATCTGAAAACATTATTTTCAAATTCTAAATTATTTTTAAATTTGATTTATACCTTCTAAATATCTTCTAGAATTATTCGAATTTTTTCTAAAATCTTTTAAAACTCCTGTGAAATTAAAAGAATTTACGCAAAATGTAAATTTTTTAATATTTTGAAAAAAATTATAAGTTTTTTTTACATAATTTTAAAGATTTTCAAGAGAATGGATTTTTTTAAATTTCTGCGAGAATTCAGAATGATTCTACTTTAAATTATTACATAATTTAATGTTTTGAATATCTAAAAATATGAAAAAATAAAATATATTTAATTTTTTAGAAGTTTTGAAGAGATTTGTTAATTATTTAAAACTTGAGAAGTATTCAACATATTTAAACAAAATGTATATTTTTTAGTATAAGATTTCGACGAAAAACTTAAATTTTCATTTGAAGTTTTCTAAAAGAATTAATTTTTTTTAAGATTCCTGCTAAAGTTTCCAATGATTTTTTATTGAAAAAAAAAGTTTTCTAGAGTTTAGAAGGCTTCTAAAAGTACTTTATATTTTTTAAATTGACTGGAATATTTTCTAAAAATTTTTAAAATCCTGCAAAACTAAAAAGTAGCTTTACTTCAAAATTTTCTTAATCCTTTTTCAGTATTTTTAAAATCTTAAAAAATATTTTTTAAACTTTTTCATCAATCTCAAAGAAGTTAGGATATGAAAAGACAAAAATTTAATGCAAGTGTTCAAAACCAATTACAAAATAAATAAATGTTCTAAATTTTGATTTTCTTTAAAAATTTATGTTCTCCTTAAATCTAAAAACTAGATTTCTCTCATGATTTTATTAATATTAAATATTCTATTGTTAATAGCGTTAAAATGTCGCATAATGGAATTTTCTGTAAATTTCAGAGTCCACTCAGAGTTCTTGCAATGGAAAACGAATCCTTGTGTCGATAAAAGTGATCCTTTTATTGAAAGGATTTTCCGGGAGGATATCGATCTATGTTTAGATTTTCCGAATCTCGAACTGGGTGCAAAAGTCAGACAAGCAGTTCTGGATGGAATCATTTTCATCGAAGCTGTTAGTGACAAAACTAAGCTCGCTTTTCCAAAGTAAGTATTTTTTTATTGCTTTTTTTATTGATAATCAACAAATTTGAAATTTTTCAAAGCAGTAGAAAAACATTCTCTAAATTTGGAATCATTATTCAAAGATAAAGAAATTCAGTTTTCAGTTTAAAAATAAAATAAAATCATGTTTCCGAGATATTAAGTTTCTGAATATTGATTTATAAAGAAAGTTTCATGTAAAAAAATTGAGCCAATCCGATTACATTGAAACGAGAATTTTGAAACTAAAATTTCATGATTTTTTAAAACTGATTTCAGATAGTGATTAAAAGAACAAATTTTTTAAATGCTTGCCGACATTTTTTTTTAATTTCGAAAAAATGTTATTTTTCTTTAATTAATGCTCTCAATTTTAAAAAATAATAATCGTAAATTGTGGACAAAAATTATTACAAAACAATGAATAAATTGTACTTAAAATTTGAAATTAATATTTTTTATTATTATTTCAAAGAATAATATTTGAAAAAAATCTGGTACCGCAATCTGTATTTGATTTTTTCAACATTTTCATTCAAAATGCATTAGATGAAGATTGAACTAATTTGGTAAAAAATTTGTCTTTGTAAATAGAATTCAATAGTTTTTTTCGAAAATTCGTTGTGATTAAAAATTCATTATTTTAGTTAAAAATAGTTCAAAATGAAACTATATTGTTAAAATTTGTTTTAAATTTATTTTTGTACTGTATTTTAACTTTTACAATTTTTGATGAAAATTAATATTTTTAGTTAAAATTCCATATTTTCGGGTTACAAATTTAACTGCATTGTAGAAAATTCGATAAAAATATTTTTTTAACTGAAATTCCGAGTTGGAAATTATTTTTTTTTAGTTTAAGAATTAACTACTTTTCTTTACTTTTAATTTCTTGAATTTAAAAAATTGGGTAATTTCCTTTTTTGTTTTGAAAACTCACTTTTTTATATAGAAATAAATTGTTTCTTCATTTTAAATTCAAATATTGTTTGGGTAAACTATCAAATATTACATATTTCTTTGAACTTATTTCTTGTAAAAATTAATTATTTTGATGAAAAATTCATCATTTTAGAAAAGAAGCTTTGAAAATTAAACTTTATTCTTAAAAAGTTTTTTTTTAATTCTGTAAATCTATTTTAATTATTCTATTTTAAGTTGAGAATTGATATTTTTATTTGAAAATTTATATTTTCGGGTTTAAAATTCAACTGCTTTGTAGGTAATTCGTTAAAAAAATTCTTTTTAACTGAAAAATGCGAGTTGAAATTTTTTTTTGCGAAAAATTAATTTTATAAACTGAAAATTTAATTGTTTCATTTTTAATTAAAAATTAACTTTCTTGCTGTAAATTAATATCTTTGGGTTAAAAATTCAAATGTTTGATACAAAATCTCTTTTAATAAAAAATTAAACTCCTTAGTTGAAAATTATTTTGTTTTAGTTGAAGATTTAACTACTTTACTTTTAATTTCTTTAATTTGAAAAAATTGGTTAATTTCTTTTCTTGTGTTGACAGCTCGCTTTTTTATATAGAAATAAACTGTCTTTTTCATTTTAAATTCAAATAGTGCTTTGGTTAAAGTATCAAATATTACATATTTCGTTGAAAATTCATATTAAAAAAAAATCAATTAATAGGTCAAGGTTAAACTACTTTTGTAAAAATTTATTATTTTGATAAAAAATTCATCATTTTAGTTAAAAAGCTTTGAAAATTAAACTATATTCTTGAACATTTAAAAAAAAATAATTTTGAGATGTTCAGGATAAAAATTCAATAGTTTTGTACAAAAATTCGTCTTTTTTTATAAAATTTAACTGTTTTTTATTCTAATTTAAAATATTATTTGTTTTAAGTATCAAATATGACATATTTCATTAAAAATTTATATAAAAACAAATCAATTAATTGGTTAAAATAAAACTACTTTTGGTAAAAATTAATTAATTTGATGAAAAATTCATCATTTTAGTTAAAAGTATTAAAAATTAATTTATATTCTTTAAAGTTTTTCTTTTTTATTAATTTTTTAACTGTATTTTAACTATTAAATATTTGGCTAGAAGCTGATATTTTCAGATTAAAAATAAACTGTTTTATTTTAAATTCAAATATTTTTTGGATATTTATAAAATATTAAATTTTTCATTGAAAATTGAAATCTTTTGTTACAAAAATTTTAAATAATTGGTTAAAAGTTTAACTACTTTAGGAAAAATTCATTGTTTCTATTAAAAATTCAGCATTTTAGTTAAAAATAGTTGAAAATTAAAAAATATTGTAGAACATTTTTTTTTCATATTTTGAAGCTAAAAATTGAACTGTGTTGTAGAAAAATTCTCTTTTTTATAGAATTCAACTGTTTCTTAATTTTAAATTCAAATGTTTTTTGGTTAAAGTATTAAATATTACATTTTTTGTTTAAAAATGCAATTAATTGGTTGAAAGTTTAAATAATTCGGTAAAAATTAATTTTTCTGCTTGTAAATACATTTTTTTGATTAGTTATTCGTTGTTTTGTTTTTAAATTTTATCATTTTACTTAAAAATAGTTGAAAATAAAACTCTATTGTTGAACAGTTTTGTTTTTGTTTTGAAATTAATCATATTTTTATTAAAAAGTTCATATTTTGGGGTTCAAAATTCAACTATTTATCAAATTTTTGTCTTTTTTGATAGAATTCAATTTTTTTTCATTTTAAATTTAGATATTCATTTGTTTGAAGTATCATACATTATGTTTATCTATGCGAATTAAATTTTCGTAAAAATCCATTGTTATGTTTTTTAAAGTTTATTTTTTATTAAACATTTTAATTATTTTTATTGACAATTCATAATTTTAGTTTAAAATTGTTCAAAATAAAATTATATTGTTAAAAAATTTTTTTTGTTTGAAATTAATTTTTCAACTGTATTTTAACTATTCCATCTTTTGTTAAAAATTGATATTTTGAATTGAAAGTTCATATTTTCAGATCAAAAATTTAGCTTTTTGTAGAAAATTCATCTTCTTTTTATAGAATTCAACTGTTTTTTTTAGTTTAAATTCAAATATTTTTTGGGTGAAGTTTCAAATATCAAATTTTTCGTTGAGAATTAAAATTTTAGTGTAAAAACTAAATCAATTGATTGAAAGTTCAACTATTTTTGTAAAAATTGATTTTTTAAATTTAAAAATTCATCATTTTAGTGGCAAATAGTTGGAAACTAAAATATGTTGCTGAAGTTTTTTTTAAAAATAATATTTGAACTGTATTTTAAATAATCCATTTTTGGTTGAAAATTAATATTTTTAGTTGAAAGTTCATATTTCTGAATTAAAAATTCAACTGTTATGAAGACAATTCGACTTTTAAAAAATTTTTTTTTCTTTCCTAACTGAAAAATTCGATTTAAAAATTATTTTTTGCTTAAAACTGATTTTATAAACTGAAAGTTTAACTATTCCACTTTTGGTTGAAAATTAACTTTTTTTCTAAACTCATTTTTTTGTGTTGAAAATTCAACTGTTTTATAAACGATCTCTTTTAATTAAAAACTCGACTGCTTGGTTGAAAATCATTCTGTTTTGGCTGATGATTTAACCGCTTTTCTTTACTTTTATTTTATTTAATTTAAAAAAAAAATTAATTTCTTTTACTCGTGATTTACTTTTTTCTTGAACATTCGTGTTTTTTTATGGAATTTAATTGATTTTTCCATTTTCAATTCAAATATTTTTTGGGTGAAGTATCAAATATTACATTTTTTGTTGAGAATTAAAATTTTTGTTACAAATTTCAAATAATTGGTTAAAAGTTTGACTACTTTTGTAATCATTCATTGTTTTGGTTAAAAATTCATTATTTTGATTAAAAATTATTCATTTTAGTTAAAAATATTTAAAAATTAAACTATTTTCTTGAACATTTTTCTTTTTAATGGTTGTTCAACTGCATTTAACTGTTTTTAACTATTTCAACTATTCCATTCTTAAGTGAAAATTGATATATTTTAATTTGAAAGCTCATTTAGTTGAAAATTCAATTCGTTTATTGAAATTTAACGTTTTGGTTTGAAAATTCTTCTTTTCTCGTAAAAAATGAAATTTTTTGTTATCAACAACACAAATATTTGGTTGAAAACTTTTATTTTTGTTGAGGATTCAACTATTTTGTTCAAAAATAGTCTTTTTGGTTCTTTTCTTCTTAAAAATTCATTTTATTGATTAAAAAATTCATTTCTTAGTTTGAAATTAATGTTGCTCTATGAAAATTTAATTATTTCATTTTTGGAATTTAAAATTAAATTTTATTTTGCTTGAAAAAAACTAGTTGATTCATTCCTTTCTTTCAAAATTTGTATATTTTATGAAAAATTCATTCTTTTTTGTAGGAAATCAATTTTTTTGAATTGAATACTTATCATTTTCATTTGAAAATATAACTATTTGGTTATAAACTAAGTTTCAGTTGAAAATTCATATTTGTTAAATATGCCTGTTTTTACGACTAGGTTTCAAAGTTAAACTGCTGTCTTAAAAAATTTTTAAAATGTTCTTTTATTCCTAAAAATCCAACTATTTAATGAGGATTCTTGAAATTTATTAACAATTCGCCTTTTTTGGGTAAAAGTTAATCTTTTTGTTTAAATATTCGTCTTTTTTCCTTTAAAATTCAAGTTTTTGGTTCAGAATTATTCAATTTTATTAAAAATGCATCTTTTGTGGTAGTAAATTAATCTGTTTGTTTAAAAATTCATCTTTTTTAGTTGAAAATTCAACTTTTTGATTGAGAACTCTAGAATTATATTAAAAATTCGCCTTTTGTGGTGGTAAATTAATCTTTTTATTAGAAAACTCATCTTTTTTTCTCAAAAATTCGCCTTTTTTTGTTTAAAATTCAACTTTTTGGTTGAGAATTCTCAAATTTTATTAAAAATTCATCTTTTGTAGTAGTAAATTATTCTGTTTATTAAAAAATGTATCTTTTTAATTGAGAATTATTGAATTTTGTTGACAAAGATTTCTTTTTTTAATTTATTTAAAAAAATTAATCTCTTTGTTTAAAAATTTGGCTTTTTCGTTAAAAATTTAACAACTAGGTTTTAAAGTTAAACTACTATCTTAAAATTAAAAAAGGTCTTTCTTTCTTAAAAATTTAACTTTTTGGTTGAGAATTCTCAAATTTTATTAAAGATTTATCTTTTGTGGTGGTAAATTAATCTTTTGTTTAAAAATTCATCTTTTTTAGTTAAAAAGTCAAGATTTTTCCGTTAAAAACTTATCAACTAGGTTTTAAAGTTAAACTTCTTTCTTTAAAATTAAAAAAAGATCTTTTTTAAAAATTCACCTTTTTTAATGAGAATTCTTCAATTTTCTTAAAAACTCGCCTTTTTTCGTTAAAGAATCAACTTTTTGGTTTAGAATTCTCAAATTTTGTTAAAGATTCATCTTTTGTGGTAGTAAATTATTCTCTTTGTTTAAAAATTCCTCTTTTTAGTTGAAAATTTAACTTTTTATTGAGAATAATTGAATTTTTTT
>JAAAKG020145568.1:0-10861 GCA_010014905.2 Druon quercuslanigerum | reverse complement strand
TTTTTTTACAACATTAGTCATTTTTTGAAATATTGTATTCGAAAGAAAACGATATATATTAATCTGTTATGTTTAAGGATTCCACTATTTGGTCGAAAATTAATCTTTTTTGGTCAGAAATTAATGTTCTTGGTAACAAATTATATACATTTTTATTCATCATTTAAATACCTGGTAGAAAGTTAATCTTCTTTAATAAAAATTCATTTTTTATTAAAGATTTATAATTTTAATTGAAAATGCAACTGCTTGGTTAAAATTTGTTTTTAACTTAAATTGTTTTGTTGATGGTTTAATTATTTTGTATAAACGATTCAAGATTCATGCAATCGAGATGTTTTAGTAAACATTCGGTGATAAAAAATAATGAAGTAATACTAATAATAATTAATAATAATTCCTTAATATTTTCTTTTATTGACGAAACACCTTAATTTAAATGTCATCCACGAAACTCGTATTCAAATATTCAATTGAATCTTTACGGACTTTCGTGTCATCTTTGAGCGACCAAATTTCAATTGATGTAAATTTGCCTGACCGTAGTATACGTTACAGAACGGACCTACCGGGTCCGACTCACGTCACAGGTAATTACGTCACTCATATACAGCGTGAGCTATTTCAATGTATCCACCCCAAAATCTCCGGAAATGAGCCGTCTTTCTACAAAATCGGTTTTGGCCTTGAGATAAATTTTCAAGGTTATTTGATGGTCACATTGATTTTTTTAAATTGGAACCCCTATTTTTGACATTAGATTCTGAAAGAGCGGGAAATTTTACGTGAATTTTGGACCAACGATCTTTAACGTCTTGACCTTGAGGCTAACTTGGAAGCTCATTCGAAGGTCAAAGTGTGGAGTGTGTTGGTTTGGAGCTTGTGAGTCTGTGGGTTTGGTTTCGGGTGTATTAGTTGAAGAAAACAAATATTTTGACCTTCGAATGACCTTCCAAGTTCGCCTCAAGATCGAGGTGATCAACTCCATTGATCCCAAATCCACCCCAGCTTTGTGTTGCCCAAACGTGTTAAAAAAATAAAACAAAAAAATCATGTTCTGCATGATTTTTGAAATTTGACCTCAATTTAACCTTTATCTGGCCTCATAAAAATTGACTCTAAATATCATTTCGGACGTAAAATTTCCCGCTTTTTCAGAATCTAATGTCAAAAACAGAGGTTCCAATTTAAAAAATCAATGTGACCTTTAAATAACCTCTAAAATTTATCTCAAGGTCAAAGCCGATTTTGTAGAAAGATGACACTCATATTAAATTATTTTGCTCAAAACTGACAAAATGGTCTTTTATTCCGTTGCACCTGTTCCTTTCTTTCTTTTTTTTTGTATGTTATCAACTCACTCTACACCTGGTGAAAGCGCGAGTGTTGCACTTACACTTATTGATCGGCAGATGTTGAAATGGTGTTAAATCAATTTCCTCAACGAAAAAAATGTTAATTTAATTTGAGATATAAAATTTCAGAGGTTGATTAATTATAATAATTACACGAAAGCAATTAGAGAAAATTGGTTTATAAACGATGATTTTTATTCAATTTTACCAATTACGTCCTGAGAAGTTCATAACTTTATTTATCTTTGACATTTCACTGATTTATTCTGTTGGGGCCGTGTATAAATAACGTACAATTTTTTTTGGAATTTTAAATCTTTTTTTAGGGCTATCAAGTTTTGACCTCCCTCCCGTCAAATTTTTTTTTGCCAAAATAATTTCTTTCGTGAATTTTGTTATTATTGTTTACTATGAATTAATAAAGTAGTTCAACTTTAAGCCGCTTAGTTGAATTCAAAAAAATTAATTCTCAACCTAAATTGTAATAGTTGATATTTGTACTAAGAAAATATTTTTATCTTAAATTAAAAACAGTTAAAATGAAACAAAAATATAAATTTGCAACAAGCGTCAAATTTTTATCCAAGAAAAATTTTTTTGTTATTGAAGAAAAGAAATTCATGTAAAATGTTGGACTAAATTTTCAACCTAAAAAGATAAATTTTCAAAACAAAAAAAAATGAAATACTTGATATTTCTTCCAAAAAATATTTTAATTTGAAAGAAAAGACAGTTGAATTTAATCTAAAAAGGAGAACTTACAAAAAAAAGACGTGAATCTTCATTTTAAATAAAATAATTTTTAACTTAAATAATTTTTTTTTCTACCAAACTGACGATTTTTCAAGAAAAAACATAAATTTTTAACAGAATAGTTAAATTTTGAAACAATACAATTAGTTTTTTGAACGAAAAAGACTAATTTTTTACAAAATGGAATAATTACTATATTACTAATTACTATATAAATAATAATTAATAATTAGATTTTTAGTTAAAACAGTTATTTAAAAAAACGAATTTTCAACAAGAATTAAATTTTTATCCAAGAAATATTTTTTTGTTATTGAAGAAAAGAAATTTATGTAAAATGTTGAATTTTTGAGACAAAAATACGAGGTTTCTACAAAACAGTTGAATTTTCAACAAATTACGTACATTTTAAGCTAAATAGTTCCATTTCTGCATTAAAAAGATATTTTTTAGCCAAAAGTGGAATAGATAAGTTTTTATTAAAAAAAATTAATTTTTATTAAAAATTTTAGTTTTTAAACAAGCGGTAGAATTTTAAAATAAATTGTCAACCTAAAAAGATGAATTTTTAACAAAAAATGAAATAATGAAAAAATATTTCTAGGTTGAAATTTATTCTTTATCATTTAAAAAATTCCTCTCTTTTGGTAGAAATTTATTCTTTTTTGGTTAAAAATGTAATTAATTTGTTGAAAATGAACCTGTTTTGGCTAAAAACCTTACTACTTTATTTAAAATTCGTTTTTTAAATAACTGTTTTAACTAAAAATGTAATTATACCATTTTTGGTGGAAAGTTTATGTTTTTTATTTGAAAATTCATGCATTTTGTAAAAAATTAGTCTTTTTCGGAAAAAAATTACTTGTCTTGTTTGAAAATTTAACTATTTGGTTAAAAATGTATGTATTTTCTTGAAAAATCGTCAGGTTGGTAGAAAACAAATTATGTAAATTAAAATTTAAATATTTTTTGGAAGAAATATCAATTCTACCAAAAATGGAATAATTACATTTTTAGTTTAAAAAAGTTATTTAAAAAACGAATTTTCCACAAAATAGTAAGTTTTTTAACAAAAAATAAATAAATTTCTACCAAAAGAGAGAAATTTTCAAAATATAAAGAATAATTTTTAAACTAGAAAGATTTTTTTATCAATAACACAAATAAATTTCCAAACCGAATTTTCAATAGCTGGAAAAAAAAATAGATACAGTTTTAACTAAACAGTTTAATGTTTAACCAAGAAAAATAATTTTCAATAAAAAAAGAATTTTCAACAAATTACATCAATTTTAATCCAAACAGTTCAATTTCCAAATTAAAAAATATCGTTTCTTAAACGAAAATGGAATATTGACACTTTGTTTAAAAATATTCATTAAAAATTTTTAAAAATCATAAAAAATAGTCAAATTTTTCACAAAATTGCTGAATTTTCAAGTAAAAGAAACAAACTTTGTACAAAAATGTATTGTGAAATTTCCAACAAATTAGTTAAATTTTTAACCAAATCATATGAATTTTTAAATAAAAATGCAATAGTTAAATTTATAGTAAAAAAATTAATGTGCAATCAAAAACATCTAATTTTGGAGAAAATAATAAAATTTGCAATATAATAAATAAATTTGTAACTAAAGTGATGAATCCTTATCTGAAAAAAAGAATTTTTAATACACTAATTCATCTTTTACCTGAATAGTTCAATTTTTTTCGAATCGTGTACAAAATAGTTGTATTTACAATAATAAAATTTGTATTTTCAACAAAAAAGTTAATTTTCAGCCGAAGCAGTTCATCTTTTTAACCAGAGAGTTTAATATTTTGACCACCAAAATGTCCAGCTATTCCATTTTTGGTTAAAAATGTATCTTTTCATGTAAAAATTTAACTATATAGTGCAAAATTCATTTTTTTGTTAAAAATTTATGTTTTTACAATATATTTTCTACCTTTTTTTTGACTTTTTAAAATATTTTTTAGGCATGCACATATTGAAGTTACCTAACATAAATACTAATTGAAATTCAAAAATTGTAAACTTTTTTTCAACGCCATAAATATTATAAAATAATATAATTACTAATATAACACAAAAATCTTAAATAACTATTTATTCTTTGAAAGTTTTTGAAGACTTTAATTTGGGTTGAAATTAAATTCCTAAAAATATTTTCAGCTGACTTTTTTTTTTCAATTGTGAAAAATGATTCAAAATGTACAAAAATTACCTTATAATCTTCTAAGTTTTATCAGGAATTTTAGGAAAATTTGTTTATTCTCTTAAAGGATTTCGAAATTCTTTTAAAGTTGTTTCTCAGGTTTGTTTTTGAAGTCTTTAAAAATTTACGTATCTAAAAATCTTTTAAAGTTTTATTTGAATAATAAAAAATTGATATTTAACAATTTTATTATCTTCCCAAATTAAACCATTTTACTCTAATATCTTCTTCTCTCTTTTTCAAAATTTTAGGGGACTAATGTTTAGAAATTATTCAAATTTTTTCCTGATTTTTTTTGGCTTTTGCAAAATTAAAAATGTTACCTTAAATTTCAAATTCTTGTTTGACAATTTTAAAATGTTTTGAAATATTTACAAATAATCTCTTTAAATTATGTTTTCGAAACAAAAAATTATTTTAATTTTTCCTAGAAACCTAAACAATGTTTTTTTGTTTTCGTGAAACCTTAGAAAATTCATTAAAAATCTTAAAAAATTTTAATTACTTCTGAAACGATAAAAAATTTTAGAATATTCTTGAACTTACATTTATTCTAAAACTATGTAATGTGGTTTAAAATATTTTACACTCTTTTCAAAGATTTTAGGAAATAAAATTAACATTTTTTTTAGTCTCCTGACACCCTGAAAAATTCAGTTGGAGTAAAAACGTTTTAATCCCGAAAAATTAAAAAAATGGTGTCAAAGTCTTCCTTACTCTTTTTCCACACATTTTGAAATCTTCAAAACTTAAAATTATTATTTTTTAATTAACACCGAAACCATTACAAATGTCCCCAGAAGTCTTAGAAAAATTTAATCTACCCAAATATTTTATAAGTGTTAAAAAGCTTCTGATTTTTATTCGAATTCTTAAAAATAAGTTTTTGCCCGTAATTTAAATTTCCTTATCTCCTTAAAAATGTAAGAAAATTTACAAATTATTGTGTGGTGGCGGAATGTTGAGAATATAATTATTTCCCATTATCAAACAATCTTTAAGAATTAAAATTTTCTCTTCTATTGATAATGCATACAAACATTTAGAAATATATTTTATGATAAAGTAAAATTATTAATTTAGAAATTTTGATAAACAAAATTGACACACACACACACACAAGCGCGTATATATATATATATACACTCGAGGCCTGACATAGTTCTCCTTGACTTCGAGAAGCGAACCATGTTCGTTATCGAATTTTCGGCAACAGCTGACAAAAACATCATAGTCAAGGAGAATGAAAAGAAAGAGAGGAGACCTTGTAAGGGAGTTGCGTCGATTGTACCCGGAATATTCTGTTAAATTAATCGTCCTTATCATCGATCGGGTGCAAATTTTCAGATTAGCACCCGATCCCGGCGAAATCCTGCGGTTGTCCTTCTAACAAATATTTTAAGTATATATATAACAGACCCTAAAGAAACACAAACCCCCCTCCCCCTTTTTCAATGTTACTTAATATTTGAATTCTTCCAAAATAGTTCAATTTTCAACCAAAGAGAGGATTCTATAACAAAAAGTTATTCTTAATAAAGTAGTTCAACTTTCAATCAAGTATTTTAATGCTTGACTAAAAAATTACTTTTAAACAAAATTATTTAATTTTAATCCAAATAAACAAACACAACATTGAACTAGAAACAATTGCCAGACAATCGTAGAGCTTCCAATTTTTATAGCAAAATCCTTCAATTATATACTGTTGTAAATATAATGTGAAATAAGAAGTCGTGCAGTATTTATAAATAATAAAAAAAGAATGTTTTTTTTCTAATTAATATTGTTCATTAAACTTTAAATTATGATTCTAATGTATAAAAAATTCCACCAAAATGTTTCATTTATGTTAAAAGCACACTCTACCCTCGGTTTAGCGACAGTGTTCAGTGTTGCCTGCAAGTAGCCTCATTGCTATATCGAAAATATCGAAACGTAAACAGTCAGGGCCGCCTGAACCGTTTCCAATCTGAATGCATAATATTGCGCAATATCTGCATGTGAATACCCGCGCACTGCGCCTTTGCGCTACGCTGATGGTTTTTTCAGGTGAGAGTTCTAGGACTTACTAAACCGCGAGCGGCTAAATCGAGAGTCTGGTGTATGAAAAATGAAGACGCTAAATTTTTTTCCAACTTGAAAATTAATTTTCCAGTATTTGCTTTGACAAATCGAGCAAAATGAGGCTTCTGATTCAAGTGTTATACCCGCGATGATATTACGTTTCGCCCACGTGAGTGGAGAACATTAATAGGTAATGTTAAGCCAAGTTAATGGGCCAACTTCCCGGACACGGCGAGTTTCACGGAGCAATCGTCACTACTGACAATGACATTGGCGACTACCTCTTTCTATATATGCATTCAGAGGATGATTTGTAACGACTGGTCTGTCTCGTCACCAATTTTATTTTACTAGGTTCATTTCAACTTAAAAGGTGTGTCATTATATACCCATTACGCATATGCATCCTCTATATGAAAGGTCACTTTCCTGTCCAAAGGAAATTAATTATCCAAACTATTCGTATAGCAAAAGAAAAAATCGACTTTTGAAGCATGTCTACTAGGGTGGTCCAAAAATGCATTGGCAATTTTCTCTCTCTCGAATTTTCATGCATATCGGCCGGAAATTTGTTCGAATTCACAAAAAAGTAAATTCTTTTTTTTAACGTAATGATATTTATAGGTTTTATTTTATTTATTCAGAATCGTCAATATTGGCTGAACCGAGTTGAAACTCAACATTTCTCCTCAATTTTTTCACAGGTTTTTAATTAAATTTTTTTCTAAAATATAATATACTTTTTTATACTGATAACTAGATGTTCGCATATATTGTTTAAGGCGTTGAACCACTGTAGAATTGCCCAAAAATCGAAATTTTTTTGCCTAAAAAGTGTTTTAGGGTCTTGAAAATAATATACCAAAAGATGAATGGCGGAAAAAATGTCTAAATGACTAAACTTTAAATTCTGCTGCGACGCGACGCTTATCAGGTTATGCCTCAGTAATTTTACAGTTCTTAAAAATTTAAAAGCGTTTTTTTGAAACCACTTTTTTGAACTGGCCAGTAACATAACTCGAACAAATCGTCACCGATCGATCTGAAAATTTAAAAATATATTTAAAATTGGTTTTTCAAACGACATACTCTGGATTTTTTATTGCATTTTTTTTTAATAAAAATGTTTGTAACGATTTTTTAATGAAATTTTAAACGTGTTTCTCGAAAGTGCACCATGTCGCGAAAAATCGATGTATCGAAAAAATCCTACGTACTTCTCTTTCTGTTGTTCTATAGAATCGAAAAAATTATGGTTTTTTATTCCAGGTAAAAAATTGCCCAGTTAGGTTTCCGGCCTAGTATTATCAATCTCATTTTATAAAATTTCGATTGATGTCTTTATTGAGCCAACATAATTTCCAAAATATGCGTATTATTTCTTACTCTACAGTGGCTTAACCACTGAAACCATTTATACCAAATATATCAAGTTTTAAACGTTTAATTGTTTTTTAAAGTTTAATTTTCAACCAAAAAGAATAATTTGCAAAAAAAAAAGAATTGTCAGCAAATTACATAAATTTTAATGTAAGTAGTTCAATTTCTAAATAAAAAATGTTGTTTTTTGTAAATAAAAATGTAATATTTAAAATTTTGTAGAGAGAAATTAAATTTCAATGAAAAAAAAACAATTATTTGCAAAACAGTATCGTTTTCTACCAATTGGTTATATTTTCAAGTCAAAAAGACGAACTTTGTAAAAAAAAGTTGAATTTTCAAAAAAAACGTTTTCAAGACAAAGTTGAACAAAAAAATAAATTCCTAAACAAAGAATTAAATTTGTAAGAAAGTAGATCAAAATTAGCCATGGAATAAAAATAAAATATTATTTTTTAAATTTCACCTCATATGTCTTTTTTATGGGTTTCAAAAAAACCCAAGGGCAAAAATGAGTTTTGCGAGTTTTTGGCGCTAATTATAACTTTTTTTGCAGTTTTTTTAATGCAAATTGTTTCTAATACTAAAAATACTACTTAATACTTCATATAAGTTTTTTTTTTCAAATTTCACCCTCATACGTCTATTTTATAGGTTCCAAAAAACCCCAAGGGCAAAAATAAGTTATGCGAGTTTTTGGTGCTAATTATGACTTTTTTTTGCAGTGTTTTAGTGCAAATTGTTTATAAAATTAAAACTAGATGTTTAAATACATTTTAAAACCAATTTATTATTGTTTTTAGCAATTTTCTCTTAGAATAGAGATAGAAATTCGCAGTTTTTTCAAAAAAGTTCAAAAAATTTTGAAAAAACACATAAATATTCAATGAAATAATTGAATTTAAAAAAAAGAAAATTCAACAATGAATATTAATTTTCTTCTTAAAAATAAATTCTCAACCGAATATATACAGTTTTAACAGAAAAGTTGATTTTGTACCCAAAATAATAATTGTTAATAAAAAACAGAATAATTTTCTACAAATTAAATAAATTTCAATACAAATAGTTTAATTTCTAAAATAAAAAATACCAATTTTGTACACAACAGTTAACTGTCCACAAAACGTTAGTTTTGAAAGAAAAAGATTTTTAAAAAAATTCTCAGACCAATTAATACATTTGTAAAAAATTATTTTTTTATCTTTATTACTAGTATTATAAATCTCATTTTAAAAAATTTCGATTGATCTCTTAATTGAGCCAAGAAAATTTCAGAAATATGCCTATTTTTTCGTGCTCTACAGTGGTTTAACCACTGAAACAATTTATACCAAATATATAAATTTTTTATCAAAAAGTTAAATTTTCAACCAAGCAGAATAATTTTCAAAAAAAAAGAATTGTCAACAAGTTACATAAATTTTAATCTAACTAGTTCAATTTATAAACTAAAAAATGTTTTTTTGTAAATAAAAATTAAATATTTAAAATTTAATAAAAAGAAATTAAATTTCAATTTAAAAAAACAATCATCCGCAAAACAGCATCATTTTCTACCAGTTGGTTAAATTTTCAAGTCAAAAAGACGAACTTTGTAAAAAAAAGTTGAATTTTCAACAAAACGTTTTCAAGAAAAAGTTGAACAACAGAAATTCAAAGAGATAAATTTTTGAGAAAGAAGATCACAATTAGTGGTAGAATAAAAATAAAATATTTTTTAAATTTCACCCCCATATGTTTATTTTATAGGTTCCATTAAAATCCCAAGGGCAAAAATAAGTTTTGCGAGTTTTTGGCACTAATTATGACTTTTTTTGCACTTTTTTTAGTACAAATTGTTTCTAATACTAAAAATACTACTTTATACTATATATAATTTTTTTTCAAATTTCACCCCCATACGTCTATTGTATAGGTTCCAAAAAATCTCAAGGGCAAAAATAAGTTTTGCGAGTTTTTGGTGCTAATTATGACTTCTTTTGCAGTTTTTTAGTGCAAATTGTTTCTAATACTAAAAATACTTTATACCAATAACTAGATGGTTAAATACATTTAAAAACAATGTATTAATGTTTCTTTTCTCTTAGAATAGAGATAGAAAATTGCGGTTTTTTAAAAAATGTTAAAAAATTTTTTTTTAACAAATAAACATTCAACGAAATAATTAAATTTACAAAAAAAAATCACTAATGAAGATTAATTTTCTACTAACAAAATGAATTTTCAGTCGAATATGTACAGTTTTAACCGAAAATTTGATTTTGTAACCAAAAAGAATAATTTTTATTTAAAAAAGAATAATTTTCTACAAATTAAATAAATTTGAATACAAATAGTTCAATTTCTGAAATAAAAAATAACAAATTGTTGAGTTTTTAAGTCAAAAAGACCAAATTCGTACACAAAAGTTTAATTTTCAACAAAAAGTTTTCAACGAAAAAGATTAAAAAACAAATAAATGTTTAAACAAATTAATACATTTGTAAAAAATCATTTTTTTTCTTCCATCACAATTAGCCATAGGATACAAAAAAAATATTATTTTTAAATATCACTAACATACGTGTTTTTTATATGGTCCAAAAAACCCCATAAGTGAAAAAATGGGTTCTACGAGTATTTGGCGATAATTAAGACTTTTTGTAGTTTTTAAATTGTAAATTGTTTTTAATAGATAAAATACTACTCAACACTGATAACTAGATGTTTGCATTGATTTCATAAACAATTCGTTTTTGTTCGTGGAAAATTTTTTGTTAAAATATTGAAAGAAAGTCTTGGTCTTTTTTACAAAATTTGGTAGAATTTTTAACGCAAAAAGAGACGAGTTTTCTACAAAACAAATGACTAACAAATTATACCAAATATGTCAAGTTTTAAACAAAAAGTTGAAATTTAATACAAATTTAAATTAAAATTTTAAAAATTTAAATATTATTTTTAATAATTTTATTTAAACAAATTATTATTGTTTATAACTATCTTCATTTATATTAATGTCATATAGTTGCGGTTTCTTCTGAACATTTTTACTTTTTATCTACTTTTCATTCAGTAAGGTAAAAATTAATTCAAGTTAGG
>JAAAKG020145567.1:0-10861 GCA_010014905.2 Druon quercuslanigerum | reverse complement strand
CGCGCTAGTTTCGTCCTCAAACCGCGACAAGCTTGTAAATTTATGTACATATTTCCCACAATAATCAATAAAAAAATCTCAAATTTTCAGAAAAAAATCTATACTCTTTGAGAAAAAAGTTCTCCCTGACAATTTTCCAAAATCATGAAATTTTAGCACAAATCTCAATAGGATTACATAGAATTAAGTTATTATTAAATGCTGTTTATTCCTTTTTCTGGATCCTAAAGGCTTCGGTAAGGTAAGAAGAGTTGTCCTTTCAAATTTCATTAAAAAATCTGTATTAGTTTTGAAGATATCGAGAATTAAGTTTTGAAAAACGTATTAAAATTTTGACTCTTGGAGCTCGCATCTCTCGTTCTGTGACGTTATCCCCTCCCTTTCCTACTAGGCTGTGCTAGTCCACGCGCTCATTCGGTTCTGCTTTCCGGAGGTTCAATTGGTAGTACTGCACCATGTGAATTCAGCACTCATAAAAAAATAATATTTTAGTAGATTCAATAATTAATCAGAGTAAAAAATTAAAAACTATAAACATAATCAAATATTAATAAAAATAAAAATCTTCGATAGTTTTAAATGAAAAATAACCTCTCATATTACTTTCATTTAAAAATTGACCTTATATGTCCACACCCATTAAGTAAGTACTTTAAAACTTAGAGGTTATGTTCCACATGATTTCCTCTGATTTTACTAAACTTATTAGTGAATAAGTCCGAAATCACTGACTAAACATCGAAATGTCTAACAACTATTTTAATCAGTGAATTACTCACTGATTTATGCGCAGAGAGTAGCTTAAAAACTCAATTCTTTTTAAGAAAATTTTTCATTTTTGTTAAAAACTCTTTTTCTGTTTAAAAAAGTTAATTATTTTAATGAGAATGCAATATATGGAGACTTGAAATTTTAAACTAATCAAGCGTTTCATATTGAGTTCCATATAGCACTTACATTATTTAAGTTTAAAAAAATTAGACCCCTATTATATTCCCTAATTATCATGAAAAATATCTTATACCCAATGTTTTGAGATTATTTTATACCATCAAGTATGTCATCAGAAAACCATTTAAACCTTATGATTTTTAGGTATAATTATATGAATTAAAATCGCTGGGGGATTGCATTGATCCTCAAAAATAATTTCTTTTAGAAATCGTTGAACTTACAGCAACAATTTGTACAAAATAAATTGAAATTCAGTTAAATATTTTATTTACTGTAACTTTTTTACTCGAAATAACACAAGTATCATCTTACAGAGCTGTTATTTTGAATTAAATTTTATCACAAAAAAGTTGGTTTTCCTGTAGTATATTCTTTTTCTCTATCTTATAAAGTAAACTTCACATCAGTCCGTTACTTTACAAGAAGCAGGAAATTCGAAAGATCTAAACGCACCTTTTTTACTTTTTTGTAAACACGAAAACTCATTTTTCTTTGTAGCCTCGCATTCGCGAAAACATAAATTCAACATGCAGACAGGTATGATTTCGAAACATGAATATCTGAAATAATTTCATTTTTAAATTATACATTTGGAACTATACAAAAAAATCATGGAGTTTGACTTTAAAATCGTCAGATCTTATTTAGAGATGGTAATATAATTCCCAATAGCTATTTTATAATAAAAGATAAACCATGAAGACGAAAAGAGTAATTCAGAGACTCCAGCTCACCATGCTATCGTGAAAAAATTGCTTCCTCAAAGCGAAGTTCGAAACAAACTACTGACCTCGATTTCCGAAGTCGAGTTGAGTAAACAAATCCTCGTCAAGACGCAGTGATGTACAGCAAAAAAAGTGAAATAAGACTCATCCATCGAGAAGAAGCGGCAGACAAAAATAAATAAAACCTTTCCATTCCTTCATATGCCAGATACGGCTCTGCATCGTCAATATATGTACTCCCCAAATTAATTAATCGAAGAATAAAAAACCTTTAAATAATGAAAAACTACTAAGGGGGCTATAATGTTCCTTGACCATACATAATGTTCAATTAAACTGAGAAAAAAATTCCAGGCTATCTCCTGGTTTCCCCTGTCAAAAATTACTTGTTTTTCTGTTGACCTATATGTGTTTATAACAATAATTATGCAACATTTATTGTTTTATTATGCAAATTTTGAAAATATTGATACATTTTAGAAATTAAGTCTAAAACATCTAACATAAATTATTGTAAAAGTGATTTCGGATTCCACAGCCCAAACGTTGGGCAATAAAGACATACAAACGAAAACTCCCACAAGATTGATAGTTATTTATCTGAACAGTAAATTTATTGTCCATTTATTTCTTTATGTATTATTTTTCGGAAATTTAGGATGTGTAGCAAAAATTTGGACAAAAACTAAATGTATCAAAAGCACCATTTCTCGCAGTTAATATACCAATCGCTCGAGTCCTAGACCGATTGGTTGAGTGCGTTGAGTGCATGACATAGCAGGGGCAGTCAACGCAATGGGAAGTACACGGCCGCGTACTATTATAATTATATTTAGTTCTCAGTCCAACTGTAACGTGCGCTGTTGTCGTCAGCGCGTCAACAGGGCATGGGAAGGTTGACGTTTGAAGACATTTGAAATTTGAAAACTGTCATGTGCGACTGAAAACCTGAAAAATTGTGAAAATCTTTTTTTTTTTTAATTTTTATTTAAGTATTGACATACAAAAGAATTAGTGCCAAATTTCAAAAATATGATTCAAAAGACAGTAAAAAATGTTGCTTTTCCGTCTTTTGTCTCATATTCTTCAACTTTTGCTCTAAATCTTTCATTTTCCCTTAAATTCTAATAGAATACAGCACATGTAAAAAATATATATACTTGTATACGTGCACTAATATGTCTACATACGATCTAGTTCAAAGATCACTTTTACGCGGGGCTAGCTCTGGATTTCAAATTTCAAATTTTTATTGCCGCCTTCCTTTTGCATTGAACAACCCTGACGACATAGCATGGAAAAACTAAAGCAAAATTTAAAAATGTGTACATTTCAAATCGATTTATTTAGAGAAAGTAAAATGATCTAATTTAATTATTTAAATTTAATATTATTAATACATAAAAACAATAATTAAAAGTGGAAAGAAGCAATTGGCAAAATACCTAAATAAGAAATTCTTAATGCTGAGAATAGTGAGATGCGTAGGTTAAAAAAACTTTTTTGAATTTTTCTTTTTTAAAAATAAACAAGTTAAACATCAAGTTTTAGCTTTAATTAACATAAACTTCTTAACCTAATATTTATACATTACTGACAAATGGGACATGAACCACGGTGTGCCCTGACTGACTTCAATCTGAAAGGACTTGCATATGCCAGTTTATTAAAATATACTTTTGGGATGTCCCACGATCATTTTTAACCCAAAAACATAAAAATCGCTTGGGCCGTTTTTGAGAAAACTCTTTTTTTTGACTTTTTGAAGAGGTTAATCAACATAATTTAATTTAAAAAAAGTTGAACTTGGAATTTTATTGGCTCGAACCATTCAGTCTGGCATTCGAAAAAAGCTGCAGGTGCTGAACATCTTACGAGAACTGAAACCCTTCAATATTTTGGACGACTGCTGAAAAAAGTAGGAAAAATAAGTTTTTTTGAAAATTGCCTCATTTTGTTTTATCCTCTGTCCCAAGCTTTTTTGCAAGGATTAAAGTGCTTGAAATTTTCTGCAAAGTAAAAAAAATCGAATGTACTATCTCTAAAATTTTGGGAGTTATGGTGATAAGAAGTAGATCTTAAGCGAATAATTGGAAAGGAAAAATATATTTAAATAGTTTTGGGGAAATAACTATTTCCTACGCATATCCGGTAAAAACTGCTAAATAATAATTAATTGAAAAAGACTTGATTTTGAGTAGATCTAAAAAAACATTGTTCTAGCTCTTATAGAACCAAAATTATGACCTTTTGAATATATGACTCTTTTTTATGAAATGTTATTTAACATCAATTTTATGAATAAAACTTCTCGTGCTTCAAAAGAACTCATTTTTTCAGCATTTAAGGTGAAAGTTGCAAGTAGGTTATTTAAAAATGACTTAATTTTGAGATGTTCTAAAAAGAAAACAATCCTCTAGCTGGAATAGAACCAAAATTGTTAATCATCATTTTTTTAATAAAAACTAAATACAACCTTTTAGCATTTTTTCAAATAAAATATCTCGTTTTTCAAAATAAATAAATTCCTGAGCATTGTGCATGAATTCTGCCATTAAATAAGTTAAAGAGGACTCCATTTTCATAGAATTTTGTTCAACATTATATTTTTAAATATTTCGTTTTTCGAGCTGCAGTTTTTAGTTTTAAATTAATGGAGTTCGAATTTCGACGTTCTGTCAAGCAATTATAAAAATTTTGAAAAGTTACGTGATTACGCACGATGAAATTTGCGACGAATTTGCTTGTTGTGTTTCGTAAAAACGAAGAAAATGGTGACCATGCAGGGTAAACAAGAAGTTTCCATAAAAAATATTTTTGAATACGTTTCCACTGATGTTAGGTTACCTATTGTTCTGTGCACTAGCTGCACGAGAGATGTAATGTCGAATAAAAGGTGGCACAGAGAAAAGTGTTAAACAGGCAGATTTTTCTGCCCTTAAACCCTTGAAGAAAAGGAGATTGAATAGTAATGCCGCATGTGAATTTCATGTTTGTCAATTGGATAGGACACCGCAAGCAAGAAATTTTAGTGAAGTTGTTTTGCCCAAGCGAGAGAGCATGCTAGCTGAAATTACAAATAAACAAAATTTAGGTTATTTAACGAATCTAATGCACCGACTTTTTAAACCTGTCGTTGGGGAAACTGGGAGAAGTCATTGGGGTCCAAGTGTCGATTTTTCTCTCCTAAATTAATAAAGAAGGTCTTTCCAAACAATCATCTTTAGATTTTATGTAGATTTTGACATTTTTTATAAAAAAACTGTTAACTTTAATTAATTCAAGTACTCTAAGACGTCCCAGTCCACTTTTTTCTATGATCGTGCAATAAATATGCTTTGGATCCTCGCTCAGATAAAGGGGAAACACCTTCTGTCGAAAATTGCTGCATCCACTGCTTTTCTATAATTGCTCGAGGTATTTCTCACAAGTGCAACCTAATGATACGCTTGAAAAATATGAGTAAGTGCATAGAAGAATCTGGTGTATAGGCTGAAGAACAAGTGGCCTCGTCTCTGCTAAAAAGAAAGATAGAAAGAGAAGATGGAAAGAATGCGAAATTATCACTGACTCAACCTCGAAGTGTCCAGTCCCTTCAAGTCGCTATCATTAGTAAAAAAATTGCTAAAAATTCGCTTCTTTCTGCAGAAGACTTTTTAAAAATTAGAACTAGCTTCCATCTTAGTCAGATAAAAGTATTCGAAATCACTGCAACTATTCATGTGGCTTCTAAAAAATTCTAAGGTCGTTGAAACCTATTTACAGAAAAAGCTATTGGCTAAAAGCCATTGCATAGATGAATTTTTTGAATTAAAGAAGCTTGATTTTGTCAATATCAAAGATGATGAGGTTTCCGAAGCCGCACATACAGTAGTTTATTGCACTAACCTAAAAGGCAAATTTCATAAAAAGTACTGCCTCAAATCGTCTTTTTCTTCGGTGCACTCTCTAAATTTGAATTAGTAAAATATAACTAATAAGCAGTTAAATTGTTCTAATGGCCATAGTTAGAACTGAGCTACTGATGGTATATGAATATATATATGTATAAATTTAGTGATTCAATCAGTTAAATAAAAATCACTAATTCACTCAGTTGTCCGAAAGAACATTGCCCGGCCGCGGAACTACTGATTGAAAAGTTAGATTTCAATGTATGAAATGAGTTAATTTCAAAAGGTTATATTTCGCATACATTCTGGTCATTTTGGCATTTAAATTAAAAATAAGATTCGAAAAATTCCAAAAACTCGACGTTTGCAGTCGTTTGTCTTCCCCGGGTGTTCCGCAATCCTTATAGTTCGACACTTTGACGGTGCTTGACAGGACTCAGCTCCCGATTGAAGAACAGTTACGAGGAAGGCTTGCACTGAGCAAGATGAAGCAGATGAGCAAGAAGTTTCTAATTATATTAAATGATTTTGAACCATGTTTTCAAATTTTTTGCGAAGCAGATAAACTAAGAGCACAATGGATTAGAGTACTGTATACGTGACCTACTTTTTTTAAATCTTTCAAAATACTGGAATAGAGAATAGTTAAAGGGAGAATCGCATCTTAAGGAATATTTAGGAAACCCAAAATCTGACCTTCGACCAGAATCATATTGATCCTTTCTCTCATTCTGTCCTTGTAGAAACTATTATTGAATGAATCTTCAATCCTTTGTTGCTTATATAGTCCGACTTAAATTCCCATTTATGAAAGTGCTTCTGTTATCGATTCAACACTATTAATGGTCCATCAACTTCACTAATGACATACAATTGAAAGTATACGAGTAAACCAGGAATTCACTTAAGATTTTTTCGATAAAATATTATTGCCCATGATAAGCCTTTATGACTCAATAAACGTGCATGAAATTCTTTTTTCATTTAACGATTAAACAGGTTTTAATTGAATAATATTTCAATTCGTTCTATTATTAAACATTAGTCCTTATCGAAAGAAGTGCTTCATTCGTACTTCTAATAAGCAGGAAAACTTTCTTTTGTAAGTCAAACATACTCCCCTAAAATTTAAAAACTACAGTCTCCGCATTTTAGCTATAATCAAAACGCATTAAAAGTACTATCAGCGACACACTTCTAATCTGAAGACTAACAAAATTTTTATGAGGTCCTAATTACCCAAAAAAAGGTTTGGGTCAAGTGAATTTATACCTTCATAGCAATAATCTCATTCAAATACACCCCATTGACTACGAACACCTCCATAAGAGATACGATAAAATACGATACAGAAATTAACGTCGACAATTAAAAAAAATGTTCCACTATAAACATTTTGAGTTAGAATTTTAGAAACTTAGAAACTGAGACCTTCTAAGATATTTCCTATTTATGAAAGAAACCTTCAATAAATTCAATAAATTTTGCCAGCATTCAGCTTCGTCTAACAACAAAAGATTGCACAAGATTCCAAAGATGATACATTTTTGTTAGTTACAAAAATGAAACCAGAGTTATAATGTTGTGACAGATTCCCTGCAACATTGGCTAATAATGTTTATCATTTCTCCTTTTTTTATCATTTGGGCACACAATACATATTGAACAAAAACAGTTTAGTTCAATTTCTTAGACGGAGAGGATTTTAGAGAAAGTAGGACAACTTTGGTCAGGTCGTAAAAAAAGTGTGAAGGTTGAGCTTTTAGAAAAAGCCAGGCATTCTTTAAATAAACTTGCATATTTCTGAAAATCAGGAACTGAGTAGAGACTGTCAAACAACCTTAAAACAAAAAGTAGAGGAATGTGAAGATAAATTACAAATCGTATGAGTCAACGCTTAAATATAGAAAACGTGAGAAAAACTATTATACAAGAAAGGTACATAGTCCGTTAAAATACTGATCATAATTTTCGTAAATTGTACATAAATGTCATCACTTGATAATATTAAAAGATAGAGAAATGTTTAAATTAACACAAATGAAGAGAATCATTCATAATGATTTGAGGAGAAACAGAAAATAATTCAAAGTATCGTCTTATTGTTTAATAAAAACAGGAAATGAGTCATATAAGTAAAAATAATGTTCATAGGGTCATCTGCATCGTAGGCTTCAGTTTTGGAAACCCCATAGGTCAATGAATCGAGCTAATGCCGAGTTAGTAAAAGAACATGACGACCGCATCATATATGTAACTACATATGTCAACATGCGAGATCTAAAATTAGTAAGACACGTAAGTGAGTAGCTCTGTATTGACTAAGAGTCTAAAGCTTCCCTTTTAGTTTTTCATTGTTAGTAACTACAAGTCGCTTGCGCGTCACTGGGCGTAAATATCTACATGCCATGGAGGGTAGGCGTCAAAAGCCTCTAGAAAATTTCATTCAAAAGACTGAACGTTGTTGATGAAATTCCCCACTCACTTAATCTATATTTTAGTTAAATTTAACTAATTCACAGAGAAGTCTCAAGCTTTTTTATCAGAAAATTGTATGAAAAAGCTGCAGACATGCCAACTACAGTTTCAGATGTAAATGAGGTAAATAAAGTTCTGATAAAATGAGGTTGCTCTCTTTCCCCTGTCTCTAAGAGACTTTTCCGTTTTCTCGTTTTTTTAGCTTAAATGAGAACTGAATTTATAAAATCCAATAAGAAAATCCAAATATTTGTCGCAAAAGTTATTTCGTTTTAATTGCAGAGTTTACTATAACATATATTTTTGGTTCAGAATTCATACCTTTTGGATAGAAATTGTAGTTGGTTGATGATTTAAGTATTTTGTTAAACATTAGTTTTTTAAAGTTAAAAATTAGTTTACTCATATGAAAATTTAGCTTACCCATTTTTGGCTGAAAATTGATAGCTTTTAGTTTAAAATTCAACCATTAAATCTTTCAATGAGAATTCATTTTCATTTTTTTGTGTGACAATTATCTACTTGGATGAAATTTTAACTGCTTTGTAAAAAAAATGGTTTAATTGATTAAAAATTTTATCATTTTCTTGAAAATTCTTTTTTTTTTGGTTTCGTTGAGAATTTATTTTTTTGGATTAAAAATTCAACTACTTGACTCAAAGTTGAAGCACTTTGTTAAACATTTATTTTTTGACCTAAAATTAACCTATTTTTTTAAACAATAGTTTCTTTTTGGTTCGAAAAACGATTTTTTAAATGAAAATTTATCTATCCCATGTTCGGATAAAGATTGATGGTTTTTAGTTGAGAATCCAAGTGTTGAATCATTCAATGAAAATTAATTTTCCTTTATTTTTAATCAACTACTTCATTGAAAGTTTAACTTCTTTGTTAAAACTTGGCTTTATTAGTTTAAAATTTCACTATTTCTTCGAAAATTCATTTTTTGTTTTAAAATTAATTTTTTTTTACTAAAAATCTAACTATTCCAGTTTTCAGAAGTCAGTAAGCATGCTCCTAGAACCAAGCAAGAGCTAATTCGTATACATAATCAAATTTTAGAACATTCTCCAGAGTTAAAGAGAAAATGTTTAAACTGTATAAACAGTATACATCCTCGCATTGAAACTGTATTATCTGCTAAAGTTGGTCAAACGAAATATTGATTCTAATTAAAAGTCGCTTTTTATTGGAAAAAATGCCTCAGTTCAATTTAAAACATAATTTGTTGTATAAAATATATCACCTATAATATGCGTCTATAAGATTTAAAAAAATAATGAGTCAATATCAATGTGTATAGTAGTTAAAATGATAAAGAAGTCATTTTTTAGCTTTCGCCTACTAATCAGTATTTCGCGTGGGCCACCTTAGTAGATAATACAGTTTTAATAAGACTAGACATACTGTTTCTACAGTTTTTAATTTTTCTCTTCATCTCTGGAGAATGTTCCCAAATATGAGTGAGTACAAGAATTCGCTTTTGCTTGGTTGTAGGAACGTTGTTACTGACTTCTGATTCCTGAAGAACCATACGTTCTGGATGGCATTAATATGTCGAGATTTCTGGCCAGTCGAAAAGGTGATAGTCAAAACTCTTATCGGTAAAGTTAAAAAAATTTTTTTGTTTCTCTTGCAAGTCTAAGATTTGAAATATTTTTTTGAAATATTTTTTAACAAATCAGATTGAGAGAGCAGATGTTCTAGAAAACATTTTTAAGTACATTTTGACCATATTTTTTCATTTTAGTTGAATTCTCTATTTGATATCATTTGGAAAATTGAAGAAGCTTATTTTACACCCACGCTTATTTCTTGGAGACAATAACCTTCATCTAATCATTCGCGAAAAGAATCATTTTAGAGAGGGTTGTTACATTTTTCTGTAATGGAATAATAATAAAATGTCCAATATAAATAACTTGTGTTAGTCTAGATTTTCTAGGAACTCTGTTATCACATTCTATTAGATCAAGTGACGAGACTGGTAGTCTGCATGTGAAATTAAAGTAATTTTAATTTCAAGAAATTAATCTATTATTTAATTTTAAATACCTAATTACTGCCACTTATGAACTTTTTTTTAGCTCTGTCGATGGTTTCGTTGCTGATCATAATTATTAATTTATTGCTAAAGCATTATTTTTGAGCCACCCTATTTTAAAGCGTACCTTGTGTGGTTAGACAATCACTACAGATTTTCAGTGGAAATGGTCGTATACATTCAGACATAATATTTCCTTACGATTTGTCGTTTTTGTATTTTTATTAATATTTTGGGTTTTATGTGTAATAGACGAAACAATAATTCATCAGTATGTTAGAATGTAAGCTCATTGACTTCTGATGCTCGTCTTTGGAACTTTCAATCGATCACTTTAATTGACTGCAACAGAAAAAGTTCCTTCGGAAACGGGTTTTCTTTATCGAATCGATACGAGGAAATATTATATAACAAAATTGACTCTGAAAATGAACATCAATCTAAATTCTGTTGATTCAATAGACATCGCATCTTATTTATTTTATTTTCGAAGTAAAATTTCCAGTCTCCCAACCTAATATTTTTTAAGCGTTAAAAATAATGCTGGCTTCACAGTCTTCCCCCTAATCTCCTGTTTAGCCCCTTTTTTCGTTCTTCCACTTAAATGAAAACTGAATTATAGAATTCATCAAGAAAATTCAACTTATTTCAGTTAAAACCTAATTATTTTGTATTGAAAAGTGTAATATTATCACGAAGTAATAGTAAGGAGTAGAAACTCCGTAAGTGGGGGTAGGACAAAAACCCCTCCAAGAATTATGACGAAG
>JAAAKG020145566.1:0-10861 GCA_010014905.2 Druon quercuslanigerum | reverse complement strand
TATACTAAGGAAAAAAGCAAACTTTTATTGAACAAAAATAGCTATTATTCAATTACATAATCTGTAAGTAAATAATCAATTTATGTTACTCAATTAAAAACATCTTATATTGAACCTTTATGTAATTCATAATTGTGGTCAAAATTAATTAAATAGTTCACAACACTAAAAGCTTTAAATAATTATTTTCATTGAAAAAATCAAACTATTTTTACTTTTACAATAATTCGATAAAAACATAAAAAGTATTGAATATAACATTGAAGATTAAATTCAGATCATTATTTGAAATAAGTAATATAATAAATCAAATAAGTAAATAATAAATTTACATTCTAAGTTAAACAATATTTAACTTTAATCGTTGTAAAATTTAGTTTTGTAAATAAAATTAATCAGCTAATAATAATTAACCAGTCAATATCATAAAAAGTATTAAATGAATTATTATCATTGAATCATTCAAATAATTCGTACGTTATGTAAATAGTCTTTTAATTTGCACTTTTCTTTCTGATACTTATTGTTAGATTTATTGATCAACTAATAAATAATTATTCAGTATACAAGATAAAAAAGCATTAAAGAATTATTTTTAGTAAAAAATGTAAATAATTTTTATTTTATATTGTACTCTAAACTTGCATTTCTAAAAAATTTTACTTATTTTTCCAGTTTACCTTTTAAGCTAATTCCAGGAAAAACTAAAATATATGAACAAGTAATTTTGAAAAATGAATGCAGGTAGTCACACAGTTTACGTGTATTAAAAGAGTTAATTACACTAAAAAAATACATAAATCTTTATAATATAGCACTGCGGTGGCTTTGCATAAAAAATGGTAAACAATAATAAATTACACAGCCTTAATACAACTCATATCGAGGAATTAATACTCTGCATTCAGATTCTCAAGCATAATACGTGTCATTGCACCATTGCAGAAATGAAAAAAAAACTTTAGTTTGTACACCCAAATGGCCTTCTGATTATTGATACTGAAAATACATAAATTGTAGTTTATAATATAACACCGAGGTGGCGCCATCAACTTGGACCATTTTTACAATAATTGAGAAAAGACTAAAAAAAATAGAAGTAGAAAAAATGTAGCCGATTCCTGCTATACTACATTACCACCCAGATGGAGTTCACCTCCTTTCATATAAAGGATTGTGACGGATACCGTCTAATTATTTTTGAAAATAAACCTTTTTTAAAAAAATTATTCAAATTAGGCACTAAGTGCTTACAAAAAAATGTTCGTAGACTGTTGAGCCATTAATTAAGTAACTTAAATCTCCCCTTCACACGCTTTCTCTCACCTTCTTTTACCCACGGTCGCTCATCGGCACTTTTCCTCTTCTTACTAACCCTGCTACCCCACCAGTACTCAATCTCACTTTCTTTCAACCCCTTTCGAACCTTTCCCGCTCTACAATTTTTCTACGAACCGTCCCTTGAATTACCTTCATTTCCCCTACACCCACTGCCTCAAATATCCCCTTTACACAACACTTAGCGCTAATACCGATTTGATATCCTATACTTTGGCCCTCATTCCCTTTTTGAGTAAAAAACATTGAAAACTTTCAAACACCATTTTAAGCATGATGTCATTTTTGGTAAGACAAGGCGGAAAAAAGAAAATCTAGGTAATGTAGTCTAAGTAGAAAAGGCATATATAACCAGAAATGAATGCCAACAACCACTATCTGGGTTATTTAGGACTCCGAAATTCCAAAAAGTGTAATAGAAACTATAAAACAATGAAAAAATGACGAAAAGTTTATAATCAGTAGGTAAATCTATGTTAGTACTGACAGTCATGAGTCAAGCTGTCTTTTATCAACAAACTTCTTTTTTAAATACGTTTATTCGTCTACACTACTTAATCGTTAAATTACACGTGAAATGCAAATTTTCTGACCGCCCATTTTACCTGCTTTCCCCATCCCTTGCGTTCAAAGGTGAGGGAGCAGGTGAAAGGTTCCCGATTACCTATAGCTTTTCTTCTCTGTCGAACGAAGGTCGAAAAGGAAAGGTCATGGGTTCATGTTTGGTGAATATGCATCATATAAATGTCGATGGTAAACAGAACTCGTATTTAAATAATATTTCATTGAACAAACGTAATGCAATGAAAAAGTGGATCATTCGATGATCCGTCCTCTCCCCTCCATTCAGAAGTTCTAGTGTACTTATTTGTGAATCTCGGATTGTAATTCACCTAATTAATTGTAACAGTACCTAATGATTCTAGTCGTAGAACGAAATTATTCACATATGACTTGTGGATAAATAATCATTGTTTCTAAATTAAAAATTCCTTGATCGGCATGTTACGTTGACATGTTAGGTTCAAAAGGTAAAGGTGCTCATTTTCTCACATTTCTGTTTCATTCATTTTTCGTCGTTTTTACCTTGACTGTCCGCACAATTCCTTCCGATCCAGGAAATATTTCGGTGACACGACCGAGCAAACACTGCATCAGTCCACTTGTGTCGAATGTTTAACTCGTTCAGGTATTCGTTATTCCACCTTTTTTAGAAATCTTGATGCATCTTTCGAATATGCAGCCACCCAACTGATGCTTGTGGCGAGTTTATGATTGCTTTGACTTCGATAAAGAATGTATTAAACTCTTCAAAGGTAAACAAAACATGGTTTACTACACGTTTTAAATGATGGTTACATATCTTTACTGTGGATTCCCATATCCCTCACAAGTGAGGTAATTTGGATTCCTTCTTCGACTGTTTTAGCACTCGCAATGAGATCATCGAGGTATAAATCTCGTAAGAACGATCGCTGGCTCTAGATGTTAATGACCAACATCATCTGCTAGTTGTCGAAGTGCGCCTGAATAACTGAAGAATTCCGCCTTATATGTATCTAAAAATGTTCCTCGCATACGATTGCCTCGGCAGAAAGCTGAATTTTTCCGTATCCTTCTTCTGCTTCCCAGAATTTTGCAATTTCGAAACGCAATTCTAAAAAATGACATTTGGCTATGTGTGAAGCCATAAAGGATGAAGGGACAATGCTGCTACCTCTGACCCATCCTAATTAAGTTTTTTGAGGGATTAAGTCATGACTCTGTTGTCATAAATACATGTGTTCTACACCCAACGTGGACAATGATGGTCCGCATCTAACGATAAAATCGACTGGTGCTGGTCTATATAAGTGCATTTCTGCAAGCTGTATGTTTGGGGGAATTTAGATAGCATCACGTGAAATAAGATTATTCGGAACTTATTCCGTTTTCCAGGGAATTGTGAGAAAACTGAGCGTTTTCTCATAATTTCTGTATATAGATCGCATTGTGACTTTTACTACGGGCCTGAGCAACAGCACAGGCAAATTTTGTTGTAATGAAATTGGAAGACGAAAATGTATCGATAAGGGCTCATCATGCTACAGGTTGCCGTTCTTTGTCTAACCAATAAATGACTGCGCTTGTCATCAGTTGACTCATTGGAGCACTTGCTGTTGAGGAGATGCAAGGTTGTTCGTTACCTGTGGGTTTCAGGAGCTATACATTGAGTTGTGAGGATTCCTGATGCAGGAGTGTGTTATGCTTCTTGTTACATACCATGCAATTACTGGCTTTACAGTCTGCTAGTTTGTGATTATCACGCAGGCAATTGATACAAAAGAAAGCGTCTTTTACTATTTTTATTTTTTCCGATATCGCGAGGGTGAGTAATTGTTCGCATCGAAAGAGGGGATGAGTCTTACATCTGTATGCTGGACACGGTCTAATAGTAGACTGTACAAACGTCAACCTTGCATTTCGTTTATTGAACTTAGGGAACACATTTCGTTTTAGGGTTTCGTCCTATTTTTCCAAAGTAGTTTTATAAAGTTTTTCTTTTAAATTTTGCACATGAATTTCTTCTGAGACTTTCACATTAAGCAAAGCGATTTACGAAACGTGTTGTTGGGTCGCAACAGCTTAATTAATTAAACCTTCGAAGGTCTGTTTGTCTTGAACCGGCAATCGTAAAAATATCTCAAGTGTTTATATATAATTATTCATACATTTATTTTCATTAGTTTCTTCGAATCACGAGTATCTCCAATCAAGAGTATCTGCATCTCCTAGTAAAGCCGATTTGAAATATTGAAATTTTTCAACGTGACTCAAGTCAGTTTAATTGTGTATAAAAGATATAAACATGTATTTCAATGCTAGCCATTATTCATACTGACCGCTAAAGGTCGAAAGTGTAGCCTGTGGCAATTTTAATTTTTTTTTCTTTATTTTTTTTATTTTTTTTATTTTTTTTATTATATTTTAAAGAAAATAAAGATTAGCTTTATTTTTGAACGAGATCAGCTTTTTCTACTTATTTTGATGTTGAATCTGCATCACCTATACCTTTTCTTCCCTATCGAAGGAAGGTCGAAAAGGAAAGGCCATGGGTTCCTGTTTGGTGAATATGCATCATATAAATGTAAATACTAAACATAACACTTATTTAAATGATTTTTCGTTAAACAAAAATAATGCAAAGAAAAAGTGGATCATTCGATGATCCAACTTAAAAGCGCTATTTGACAAAAAAATTCTAAAAACAATTTATTTTTTATTGTAGACCAAGTTACAGAATCAAGTTAAAATCCGAATTACACAGTGGAAAAAATCTATTTTTAACCAGATAAGGAAGCAGCAAAGAATTACGTAAAGGGAACTTAAATGTGTGTTGTACAGACACGTATGGTCAGAAATAAATAGAAAAAACAAATATATTTGTAATTTTTTAGATTCATGTTTCATTCCGAAGGATAATTCAAAAAAACTTTAATAAAAAGAAAAAATAAGCAAACAAATTAATGAAATGAGGAAAACTCTATAATAAGTAGATAAATCCATGTTTGTTCGGACATTTATAAAGACGACGATAATTAAAAATATTCAGGATGGGACGGGGTAATGTTGACTAGGGTCTATCATGACTATCATGAATTTTTAATAAGCTAGTTGAATTTTTATTTTGTAAATATAAATTTTTTAAACTATTAGAAATATTTTAAACAAGTAATCAAATTTTCTTACAAAAAGAAGAGTTTTTAAATAATAAAATTAATTTTTTACCAAAAAGGTGAGTTTTTAAATAAAAAAATCTATTTCAAGCAATCGTGGAATAGTTCAACTTTCTATCAAAAATATTAATTTAAAAAAAAAGAAAATTTGCCAACAAAACAGTTCAGTTTTCAACCAAAACAAAATAAATATATTCAGTAAATAACGGTTATATTTAATAACAAAGATGAATTTTAAGGAAAATAATTCAATCCTTAAACCAAAAAATTTGCGTATTTAACAAAGAAGGTAAAATTTCTATGCTAAGAGAAGAATTTTCGAACACCTTTAAACTGAGTCGAATTATTCTGTAAATGTTAAGAAATCTTGTAGAATAAGGAATTGTCTTATGATCTTTTATACTTTTGGTCTGAATTTTTGGCAACTTTCATTACAAAATAAATTTTGTATTATCGAGAATGATTTGTAATTATCTCAGAGAACTAAAAAACTTTTTTTATTTTCTTAACACCTTTAAAAAATATTTTAAATATCTGAATATCTAAATCTTCTTATGAACGTTGCGAAACTTTCCGAAAATATTTTTTCATAATTAACAAAGTTGCCTTAAAATCTTCGGTGCTCCTTTTTTGCAATTTGGAAATTATTTTAAAAAGTTTTTAAGCATTATATTATAATTAATTTTTTTTAACTTTAAATGTGATTCGCAGCTTGAATTTTTATTTCCTGTCAATTCTGGGTTTTATTTTAATTTCGACTATTTTTGGGGTAGAATATATCCTTTTTAATGCTTCTAAATTTGATAAAACTTACAGAAACTCCTTTAAATTTAAGAAACTTTTTATTAGAGCTGCGAAGTACAAATACATAATATCTGAAAGACCTGTCAGTTTAAAAAATCCGCCTGCAGTATATGAGAAATCTAGAGCAAGTGTGTCACCGGAATATTCGTTAAAATGTGGAAGAAGGTCGCGATGAAAAAAGGCTTGAAGCTCTCAAGCTGAATACAGAAAGCGTAGAAGAGACGGAGGTTACATTTCAATAAAGTTGGAAAGAATGGTAGTGACTTGCTGAAAAGTCGAGAAGCCGAGGACTATGGAATTGAATGTGACAGTGGCAGAATGTCTAGATGCCTGCGTACTCTGTCTGTCAACTTTTCGTTTTAACTTTCTAACTCATCGACGCTGAGTTTCTCAAGCCAACTCTCGTGTGATGCTGTTGTATTTTTCCTCGCTGGTTTTCGCCAAACAGTACCTATCGGAAAAATTGATCGAATCCACTTTCGGTATCGAGGACGATGACCTGCGCGAAAAGCATGTTACATGTATGCGAGAGTGGACAACAAAAGTTATGCAGGACATGCCTCGTAAAAGCACTTTGATCGAATCAGCTTTGAAAAATTGGGTATGGGTAACAACTGGTGGGGTTCTACCATTTCCGGTTATTTCGAGAAACACTAGAAACAACTCGAAACATTTGGGATACGCGTGCTATTCTCAAGAGAACTATTTGCTATTAGGTTTTCATAACAATGGTTTTTTTTACAAAAGATCCAAGATATGTTACATAAAAATTATTGTCCCAAATAAGTAGTAGATAAATAAATCCGGTTTGTGGGACACGAGAGTAGCAAAACATAACAGCAAAGTAAAACAGTTAATGAAAAAATGACAAAAAACGTAGAATAAGTAGGTACATCCATGCTATTTTATTCCAAAACCAAACTAAACTATTTTGCTAAGTACCTTTATGCTTTATTTTATAAGAATTTCAGCAAAAAAAGTATAATAAAAATAATAAAAAATGGAAATTGACAGAAGCAAAAAATAACGGTGATATAATTCAGTATAAATAGAAGAAGACATTCATATTCAGACAGATATGACAAAAATAACTATGTGGAATATTTAAGACTCGTATTTTATTCCATAAATTTTTTTTAAAAAAGTGTATTAAAAACAAAAAACAATGAAAAAATTACGAAAACCTATGATAAGTAGATAATTCCATGTAAGTTCAGACAACCTGAAAAAAGTAAATGCTTACAGCCATTTTCAGGACTCAAGAGGACTATGTCCAACTTAAATACTTTTTAATCCGATAGGGCAGAATCTATTATTATTATTATTATTGTTCTGGGTTGCGACCGTTACAGCCCCATACGCTTGGGTGATCCCCTTGGCGTCCCCTCCTAAGCCTTAAGCGGGACTCCATTGCCCTCTTCATAGGGAGAGGACCGCTTCCACGCTGTTGGCCGATATTTCAGACTCATTGATGCAGATACTGTCTGTGAGTATTGCACGTTTTCCCGCAACCGCAGAGCAGTGTGACAGAGGATATGAGTAGACGTCTCATTATCCTCTCCGCGCAGACGACAGAGGGGACTTTCTTCAAGCCCTATCTTATGTCTGTGGTACCAGAGGTTTTCGTGTCCTATAAACATTTCTGTTAGGACTTTGATTTCCTTTCTCCCGAGTTAGAATAATTCCTTCGCTCGGGCGAGTTTAGCTTTGAGCCTAGGAGTGTTTTAGCCTGTCTGTAGCCAGAAACCGAACTCCACTTATTTTGATGTTCCACGGTCAGCGAATTTTTAATATCTTCAGTAAATAACCTACTGGAAATGCCTACAACTGGCTCAGATCCAGTAAAATTTTGTTTTTCTGCTAGATTAACTAGCCTGTCCGAAATCTCATTGCCCTGCATTCCGCTGTGTCCAATTTAAATACTTTTTTCATCGAATTCAAATGTGAGTTAAAAACCAGGTAAAGTCAGCCAGAAATATTAAAAACAACTACAGTAAAAGTCCGATAACTTTCCGTCCTCACACGAACGGTACGCACATTAATTATGGTTCTCCCTCTACGTGTGCTATTTTACTCATGATATTAGCCCAAGATTTACGCATGCGCGCATGTAATATCGTACCCGATAAGTCCGCAATTCCTGGAATTTTCCGCTCCTACAGCCCCGCAGTTGGAAAGTTATCGGTCTTCTCCTGTATTTATAATATTTCCTACTCTTGTTCAATTGATAATTTATCTAAAAAAAAGCACGGCAGAAGTAAAAACAATAAAAAATAGGGGGGGGGGGATAAATAAGTAAGTAAATCGATATTTTTCCCGACAGTCATAAAATTGACAATAATTAAAAATATTTAGGACTGAAGAAGATTATTTCCCAAGCAGTTCATAAAACTGTATATTCTGTTTCAATGGACAAAGGAAAATCATAAAATAGGTCATATTTCCGTCGCACAGTAGATACTTCCATTCCTTGGCTAACAAGCCAAAAGCATATAATAACAGAATAAAAATTAATTGTAAGTAGAACCAGTCATACCTTGTCCAAAAATCATAACCGGAAAATTTCAAAACAAATTTTGCAAAAGATAAATCTATTTTTCGGCAGATAAGGCAGATGAGAAGAAGAAAAGGAAATTAATTAAAATGTGAGTAGTTAAAATAATTTATAGTCAGCCGTGCATAGCAAGAGCAACTGTTTTATTCAAAGCTAAACTTTCTAAACATTTTCGTGAATTATTTAATAATTATTTCCATAAAAGCATTATAAAGAATTATAAGAAAGAAAAAAAGGCCAAAACCCCTAGAATGTTTAGGTAAATCCATATTCATCTGCAGTAATTAGAAAGTTAAAACTAAAATGTTCAGGATTAAAGTGAACTATTTGGCGTGAATTTTTGAAGCAACTGATTAATAATTAAAGAATAAAGACAAATAATAATAAAGTTAATCTATAAATTTATATCATGAGACACAAGTAAACAAGAACGGAAATATAATACAGTATAAATAGAAAAAGACATTCATTGTCAATACAGATACAAGACCGAATATCTGGAATATTCAAGAGTCGTCATTTATTTCATAAGGATTTTTAAAAAAACTGTAATAAAAGCAAAAACCAATTAACAAATTGAGGAAAACCTATCCTAATAAGGTTAATCCATGTCAGTTCAGATAACTATAATAAGTAGGCAATTCCGTGTTAGTACAGACTATAAGCAAAACTTAAATGATCACAAAAATTTTCAGTACACTAGGGACTATGTCCAATTAAGTTTTGCACATAATGGATTTTATATTACAGTCAAAAATATATATAAAAGGAAATATCTATATCATGTATTGCGTGATTACGAATTCAAACGTAAGTAATAAAAAACATGTGGAGCCAGGAATAATTAGCAAAAACATCTATTTACAATATTTCAGACTCGTCTTCTATTGACAAGAAATATCCCAAAAAAGTATGATAGAAGTAAAATACAATTTATAAATGACAAAAAACCTTAAATAAGTAGATAAATCAATATTTTCCCAACAAACTTAAGAAAGACGATAATTAAAAATATTTACGACTTTCTGTATTAAAGGTCAACAGAAAATCATGAAATACTTTTACATTCATCACACAGGAATGTAGTACAAGTAGAACCAGAATTTCGTAGTCAGACAAGCATAACGGAAACAACGATTTTAAATATTGAAGACTCGTATTCTTTTTTAGAGGAATTAAAAAAAAGAATACAAAAAACAAGAAATAAGAAAAACATGACGAAAATTCTAGAATAAGTGGATAAATTCATGGTTGTCCAGATAGTCATAAAAACCAAAATAATTACAGACATTTTTAGAACTCAGTTTTACCAAATTTTTGGACAAATATTGATTACTTAATAGAGGCCAAAGGCAAATTATTGAACAGTTAATAAAGCAATATATCAGATGAGGCAGAAGCAACAATGATCGGAAAAGGAATTGCAATGCGAGTAGAAACATACATATATAGTCAGACCGACTATTAGATGTAAACTTTTAAAAACAATGGTTTTTTATGGGAAATCAAATGAAAATTATAAGAAAAAATAAATTCGAAATTGCACCTCAAATAAGTTCATTTTTTCCAGATGAGGCAGAAGCAAAAAAGAAGTCAAATAAGTAGGTAAATACATGTTTTTGCCAACAGCCATAAAAAAGACAATAATTTAAGGATAATTGCAAAAAAAATGAGATGCGAAAATTTATTTCCAAAAATAAAAAAATTTCCTAACCCCTAAAGTATAATATAATACATTTAACTATGATCGAAGAAACAAATTTTAAGAATAGTTTTAAAATATTAGGATAACAGATAAAATTATTTTAAAATATGAGAAACATGGATATATTCAACAATTATTTTATTTTGTCTTCAACACCTTAAATCAGCTTCCCATTTTACAGTATCAAATTAAAAAAATTTTTTGAATAGCTTAAATAATTATTTTTAAGGCTTATCATAAAATATCAATGCAGCGTTGTCAGACAAAAGGCTTGTGGAACAATCTCAAAAGTAATTTTTATAGTCCCTAACTCTGAAATATGAATTTTACGTTTTATCTGATAAGGCAGATGCAACGAGGAACAGGAGAATTCAAGTGCAAGTAGTAACAACCATTTATAGTCGGCCATACATAGCAGGAACAAATATTAGCAATACTTAGGACACATATCCTATTCAATAAGAATTTCCAGAAAAAGTAGAACAAAAAAAGTACGAAGCATTAAAATGATGAAAAACTTCAAATAAGTAGGTAAAATAATATTTGGCAACAAGTTTATAAAGACAACCATAATAGACAATATTCAGAACTAAACAGGATGTTTTCAAAAAGTTGTAAAAACAATGGATTTTTTATTAGAGGCCACAGAAAAATGATACTTAAGGTTGCTTGGGCGGTTTTTAATAAAATCACAGGCAGTTCTGAAAATTTGATATTATCGAAAGAAAATATACTAGATCAATT
>JAAAKG020145564.1:0-10862 GCA_010014905.2 Druon quercuslanigerum | reverse complement strand
AATTAGCCGCGGGATTAATCATAAGTTATAAGGGGGATTCGACCCTGTTGGTTTACAAAAGCAAGAGAAGTCAGTGAAAGAGGTAGAACCGTCTGCTCTTTTTTTTAAATTCCCGTTTAGCATTCCAAGATTGTAGACCACCCCACTCCTTATTTCGACCCCGCTACGACATGCCCCGCTACGACGTATTCATAGTTTCTAAAAAATTTTAAACTTTTCCCACGTTTACGGAAATGAGTTCAGTTTGTAATGAAACTAAGAACAGTTAACACACAAGTAGAAGAACTTACCTAAATCTAATTAAAAAATGCCATTGAACAAAAAATATTTTTAAATTTAATCATAACTTATATGAAAAATTCATATAAATGGAAATTAGATTTTAATTCTTAAACTAGGAATTAACGAAAAATTTCATTTATCTTTAAGTTGAGAACATCCAGCGCATATGCCAGGCAGGTCCAAAAATTCGACTTTAGATTTTTGGAGATCGATCCACAACCTAAATTTTTCGTTATCGGGGAAGCTAAATTCTATATCTGTTTTTATTTGTGCAAAATTAACCCGTGCCTGCACGATTTTGAAATTAACATGGGGTTTTAAACGGAAAAAACTCAGTTTTCGAAAAATGGAGAAGGTATTACCTGTTATTATTGCTTTTGTGGGATTAAATTCTACTTTCTTCCTAATCAATGGTTAAAAAATTGTTAAGAGTTGAGGCAACGGGGCCATTTAGCTTAACGCTTTTTGCAGTTTTAATCACGGATATAGAAAGTCAGCTAGAGGCCGTAGTGGTAGGATGAGTTAGGGTAGGAGGAGGAGCGATATGGTAACTCGCATATGCAGATGACATAGCGCTGCTAGCATAGAGTGAAGAGGCCTTAAAATAGATGGTGGAAAGGTTGAGAAGATATTTGGACAAACATATGTTGAAGTAGAATGCGGACAATTCGAAGGTTATGGTGCTCAGGAAAGAAAGTGTGAGAGATACGGAAGGAGAGTGAAAGTGTAAGGGAAAAGGGGTACAGGAAAAGAAAGAGTTTGTGTACCTGGGCTTCCTCCTTCAGAGAAATGGGAGAGTGGGTAGTCATATGAAAAAGAGAGAGTGAGAAGAGCAAATGTGGTGATGAGGCAGGTATGGGGGATAGGATACAGGAGAGGTATCTAAAGTGGATATCACTGTGAGAGAACCAGAACAGACGTAGAAGTGGGAGGATGGAGATGTAAAGATTTCTTAGGACGAATGGATTGCAGACGGATGAAGTGAGAAGGATGCATGAGGAAGAAAGGAGGGTGTCTGAGTTGGTTAATAGAAACAGAATAGGGAGAGAGAGAAGGAAGCAGGGGAGGAGAGAATAAGAGAGTTAAGGTTTAACTTGAACTGTGTGTAGATTATGCCAAGGTAGATAGCGCAATGTGCGTGTGAGAAAAGAGAGCAAGGAAGTTAGGAACTTATAGCGAGAATGAGATGCGGATACATGTAGGGATATGATAGGTTCTGGCTTTCTGGAGAGAATCATCATCATTCATCTTTGTCCAATTGACGGATGAATCTAAACGGCAGCTAACTATTGAAAGTGTTAACAGTAAACATAAGGTATTATTGTCTTTACTCCTGAACACGTATTTTTAATGCATAAAGAAAACGTAAAAGGTATTCAAAATGCCTAAAATACCACTCAAATCAGGATTTGTAATTTCAAAACTAATTCATCAGATTTTATAGGGTTACAATTCTTTAACATTTGTAAGTATCGTTAGCGTTCAAGATGACAGTTGATATTTTACATACTTTAAACTATTCTAGGTAATATTATCTCTTTACGCAAAAAATTCGTATTTTAAATTTTACTCAAGTTTTCCTTAAAAAGTAACTTTTAGGAGAAAATGCAATTTTCGTGTGACACGTTAGGAAATATTTACTACAATTACTCTTTTATTTATTATTTTCCTTCGTTATATGATACTTCAAATGCAGAAAATTTATTGATAACTGTGAAACTTACCATTTTCTTACTCATTTCACGTACTACTCTTATCGAGCAGAAATCGGATAATATAAAATGTCAAGGGTAATGATCGAATAGTTGAACATTAAAAAAATTAGATTCTCGGAATAAAAAAGCTTTTTAAAACACGGAGTTAACTTTTAATGTTAGTAATGACCATCCTTAAATTAAAAGTGCAATCTCAACATTGCAAAGAGGCGTTTCGAATAAATTTCAAATGAGCTTAAATGCACCACCGAGCAAAATAATTGCGCTTAATTACGAGGCCTTGTAATCGGCACTCGACTTCCGCCTGGAGAGCATTGACGGTTGATATGTAGCTGACCTAAATATTACATATCGCTTTGAAATCATTACTATTCGAACAAATTTAAAATCAGATAAAATTCACCTATCTATACAAAAATTCCTATTCCCATACAATTCTAAAAAGTGCATGCGCATCTGTTGATTATTGATATAATAGGGACATTGAGTTTGAATCTAATACGTGACTTATAGAAATAAACTCAACATTTTTCTGCACCTTATAAGCAGTGTTGCCAGGAAGCATAATTATAAACACTAGTTTTTATTTCAGTATTTTTCAGACTCTTTCGTGAAATTTCTTCATATTTTTATGCAAGAAGAATAATATTTCTAATAATAATAATGATAATAATGGTTTCTGAGCTTTTTCATGCAATTACGTCTCAGTTTTGAAGTAACGAACGCGTTTAAGGGCGCATCTTCCATGACAACAAACTACAATTTCTCATTCTAGGATGATAAGTAACCCCCGAAATCAACAACAAATTATTGGCTGCTTCAAAACACGACTAGAGAGCAAGAAAAACATACTTTTGTTAAATAAAACACATAATATGGTTTGTTTAACCCAAGTACAGAAGTCTGGAAGACTGTTTTTAAATCGCGATATTTCAGCGAATAATTTATGAATCCCAACGAAAATTGGTTTGCATGTTTAAAAATAATAGAAGAATATAATAAAATATGATTGACGTAAAAAAATTGTTATTTGTTATAAATAAATAATTTTGCAATAAACAAATAATAATTTAACAAACTTCTCCTCGTCGTAGAAAAATCTTTTTTTAATCAGATTCTTTAAACTATTGCCTAGATAACTGTGCAATAAAGTTAGTGTGCCCTCTCATGGGAAAAAAGTTATAAACATTTTAATATGCAGAACAGCGGACGAAGTGGACACGCTACGCCACACAGTGCGGAAAAAGTACATTTTGTGGTTCAAAATACGATTCTGGCTGAACCTGTTGACCGATTTGAATATTTTTCTTTTAAAAAGCTGATAAAATTTCAAAGAAATTTGCCTAGCCTGACTTTTAATTTAGTTTTTAAACTTTTTATAAATAAATAAATATGAGAAAAAAAATGGCAATTGTTCTATTTCCTATTTCTAAACACATTTAATAAACAAATGTATTATTCAGGCATTTTTCGTCAGAAGAACTAGTTTTTTTTAATGGCAGTTCTTTTAATGAATGAAACTGAATGAAAAAAAAGAACTTTTTTTCTGAAATTAAAATGACTAACTTTAAAAAAAAAAAACAAGTTTTTACGTCGACAAATGTCCGACTAATGCATTTCTAATTTAAATTTGTTTAACAAAAACATAAAATTATTCAACTAATTATGAATGTTACTGCAGTTATCGTAAAGTTCCCAATTAAAAGGACTGACATAGAAAAAATAAGTTTTTTCGTTGAAACAATACCAAATAATGCTTTGTTCATTACATTTTTTTTAAAACAGCATACAATTTATAGGCTTATTATGAATGTTGCTAAAAATTAACGTGAAGTTCTTAATTAAAACGACTGAAATGGAAAAAAACGAATTTTTCGTGGACAGATGCCCAAATAATGAATTTGTTTATTAAATTTTTTTAGAAAAAAATTTATCAAATAGTGACGGATGTTGTTAAAACTATCATGAGGTTCCTAAATGAGAGGACTAACATTAAAAAAGACGAATTTTTCCGTCGCTAAGCGCTCTAATAATGCATTTGTTTATTAAATTTGCTTTATAAAATCATACAATTCATAAAAAAATTAGGAATTTTCTAAATTATCATGAGGTTCCTAATTTTTGAAAATTGACATAGAAAAAAACGAATTTTTGTGACAACAAAGGCCAGAATAATGCATTTGTTTATTAAACTTGTTTGTGATGGTAGCAAGAATATTCCTTAGAAAAAAATTTGCATTGAAATATTGTTTTCATTTAAATTTCTTGCAATATAACTTAAAAAACGTTAAATTGTTGAAAATGATATAAAAAACATTTTCAACAAATAATTTTTTTATCAAAGTTTGGTTTGTTTATTGTATTTTGATGTTGTATCTTTATATAATGTAAATTTATTAAACGTCGATGATTACAACAATTTTCCTATTATTGACGAGCACCGGGAACGTCAACAAGGAAAAATTCCCATATTTTTCGTCATATTTATTTATTTACAAAAAAAAATGAAAAACTAAATTAAAAATCAGGTTCAACAACTTTCTTTTAAATTGTATCAGCTTTTATATAAAAAAACATCCAGATCGGTCAACAGGTTCAGCCGTAATCGTATTTTAAACAAAAAATGTAGTTTTTCCCCACAATGCGGCGTAGCGCGTCCGCCACGGCCGCTGTTCTGCATATATAATTTTTTTTACTTTTTTCCTATTAGAGAGCACGCTGATTTTATTGCGCAATTATGTAAGTAATGATTGAAAGAATATATTTTAAAAAAAGATTCTCCTACGACGAGGAGAATTTTGCAATATTAGAATTTGTTTATTGCAAAATTAAGTATTTACAACAAATAAAAATTTTTTACGTTAATCATACCTTATTATGTTCTTCTATTATTTTTAAACATGCAAACCAATTTTCGTTGGGATTCATGAATTATTCGCTGAAATATCGCGATTTAAAAACAGTCTTAAAAATTTTCATTTGTTTATAACTTTTTTAGAAATGTAAATTTTAAAAACCTATTTTAGTGTATTAATTTTAACCTATAAAGCTTGCAAAATATCGTAAAAAATTTACGAAAATCGATCGGTCGACTTTTAGTGGCTCACTTCAGGAATTTTGTCTCTGCATAAGACTCATTGTGTGCTCATATGTATGTCGCCGCATCAATGCTACCTGGCAACATTGCTTATAAGGTGCTAAAAAATCTCAAGTTTATTGCTATAAGTCACGTGCTAGATGTAAATTCAATTTCCCCCTTATATCAATGACCACCGGATACGCATGCACTTTTTAGAATTGTATGGGAATAGGAAATTTTGTAAAGATATGTGCGTTTTATCTAATTTTAAATTTGTTCGAATAGTGGTGATTTCAAGGCGATATGTAAAATTTAGGCCAGCTTCATATCGAGCGTCAATGCTCTCCTGGCGGAAGTCGAGTGCCGATTACAAGGCCTCGTAATTAAGCGCAATTAGTTTTCTCGATAGTGCATTTAAGCTCATTTAAAATTTATTCGAAACGCCTCTTTGGAATGTTGAGATTGCACATTTGAAGTTCTTTAGAGTCACTTAGCACAATTCTGATACCTTAAGATTGCGAAATACAGACACCATTTTATTATTTTTTGTTCATATTCTATTAGGTCAGACTTAAATAAATCGAAATTTGACCGTTTCAAAAAGCTTTTTTTATTACGAGAATCTAATTTTTTTTAATGATCAACTCTTCGGCCATTACTCTTGAAATTTTATATTATTTAATTTCTACGCGATAAGGAAATGGTAAGTTTCACGGTTATCAATGTATTTTCTACATTTGAGTATCATATAACGAAGGAAAATAATAAATATAAAAGTAAATGTACAGGTGTACAACTTTGCTTCCGCGGTTTTTCAATAGATGGCTGCAGTGGTAAGTTCCGGTTGAAACAGGCAAGTCAAACATTTTATACCGTAAGCTTGGACATCTGTTAACATAACGACAGCACCACATTAGTGAATTTGTGTTTTCATCAGAAGTGTATTCTCGATCGACGATGTCAGTTTTCGAGACAAATTCTCGTCATTTGCGGGAAGCATTGATTTACTGCAGAGGCATGTCCGGGCATTCCCCATGATTTTTTTCGCTTGGGATTGTCGTAGGGGACCCATTTTTCGTCGCCGGTCAATTCATAAGGAACCCAATTTCCTTGCTTCTGAATCATTCCCATCGCTTTGAGGCGTTTCGAAATTGCTTGTTGAGTGACTCCCAATGATTTGACTAATTCTTCTTGAGTTTGGCGCGAGTCTTAAGCAAATAATGCCTCCAGTTCGGTATCTTTGAAAATTTTCTTTCTTTCACAACCATGCCGCTCCTCGACATCAAAATCACCGCTCTTAAAGCGTTAAAACCACTCTTGACACGCTCTTTCACTAAGAGCAGCCTCATCGTAATCACTTGAGAGAATTCGGTGAGCATCAGCCGCAGTTTTCTTCAAATGAAAACTGAAAATCAAAACTTCCCGCAAATGGCGAGAATTTGGCTCGAAAACTGATATTTTCGATCGAGAATACACTTCTAATGCAAACACAAATTCACTAATGTGGTGCTGTCGTTCTGTTAGCAGATGTCCAAGCTTACTGTATGAAATATTTGACTTGCCTTTTTTAACCGGCACTAACCGCTGCAGCCATCTATCGAAAAACAGCGTAAGCAAAGTTGTACAACAACAGTAAATCTTTCCTAATGCGTTATACGAAAATCCCTTTTTCTCCTAAAAGTTACATTTTAAGGAAAATTAAAGTAAAATTTAAAATTCCAATTTTGGTGTCCACTTTTGATCTTGAACGCTAACGATACCTATAAATGTTAAAAAATTGTAACCCTATACAATCTGATGAGTTTGGTTTGAAATTTCAATTTACGATTTCCATCAGAAATAACTCTTTAATTAAAATGGTCGAAAAGCAGCTCATTCGCACTGTCACACATTACAAATCTATATTTTAGTGGAACTCTAGGCATTTTAAATAACTTTTAGGACTTTCCTTATACATTAAAAATACGTTTTCAGTAGTAAAGACAATAATAGGTTATGTTTACTGTTAACACTTTCAATTTTAGCTGCCATTTTGATTCCTCCGTCCAATGGACAACCATGCTACGCTGGCTGAAATACTTTTGGTTTCTTGGGTGTACAAGTTTTATTACTAATTAAAATTATGTTGCATTTGAAAAATATTTGCGTGGCGAAAGTATTTTTAGCGTATTTAAAGTAGTTATATTTATTAATGATTCAATTATTTCAAAATTACACTAAATCGAGTACATGTTATTCGTTTTTTTTGGGATTCAAGTAGGCTTTCTTATAAAAGTTATAAAATAAATAAAAGTTTAAAAGTACATCTACCATCGCAAAAATGGCTGGAAATTTTGGCACATGACAGGATGGACTAAAAGCGACGAGAGCGTGGAACATGATAAAGACGAATTGCATCTGAAAAGAAAAGAAAATTTTAAAAAGTGAAATTTAAACTTTAATTTAAAGAAAATAAGTAGATCTTACTACTTTTTCGGAACCTGCATAGAGAATTCGTCCATAGAAAAAAAATTATTTACCATTTGTATTATAGTTACGTAGCGTTTTATGGGCAGAATCGCTTTTTTTATTGCTTCTATACTGCTTAGAAAGTAGTAAATATACATAATCACATGAACTAAACCATTCAGGACGGGAACCAAAACTGCCATTCCTGTAGAAAAATATCTAACAAATATCAAAGCAAATGATGCTGTACTTATGTGATGATAGACGTGCAAAAATGTAATTTGGTTCTTCTTCTTTCTTAGGACAAACAGTCCTGTTTCAATGACGTCAATTACTTTTAATAATGACATGTAATAACAAGCCCTTAGTACCTGCAAATAAAGTTCCAGTTGATTATTTCAATAGATTTCTCAACAATTAATTTTATTCATAATTATGTATTTAATTTTATGAAAATAATTAGTTTTTATTAGGTATATTCACAGAAAAATCGAGTCTAACTTTTTTTTGCTTCTCAATAACGGTTTAATGTTCTACTTAATGTAAGCCCACATTTTTTCTGTATCGTTATAAATTTAAATAAATTAGCTTTTTATATAAGATATTGTAAAATATCAGTGCAATTATAGCATTGTAGCATAGTGACGTACTCTTATTGCATCGGGATTCCAGGAATAATCACCTGCATCGCATCGTAATGCAGTTCCGTCGGGATATACTGCTAAAATTTCGTATACTACGTAAGCATTTGCAGTGACTTGAAAAATGTTGTAGAGTCGAATAAAAGTCTTTAGTTCATACGCTGGCCTATTCTCCATGTATCGTGGACCATAGTAAAACACTAAATATAAGTAAGTGAATACTAGTAAAATATTCGGCCATATACTTCCCATTAAAGGCCAATCCGTTAAACGAGGATCTGCGGAAGAAATTATTTGTAAATTCCAAATTTAATGTTCACTTCCATATTTTTAATTCTGCTGAAAAGAAACACTTTTATAAAAATTTGAAAAATTTAGGGATGAAAATTTGCTTTAATAAAACAAATTTTGGTTGATTCAACATATTATTTGATTGAGCCAAACAAAATTATTTTTTAAACTAACCAAATACTCCATATTTGAAAGGGTTTTGCTGGAATCTCCAAAGAATTTTTCTGCCTTCTGAACTTGGCCTTGGCTCTCATCTTCTCGATCTTCCCCAACTACCCTTCACCCATGCAACTGCCCTTTTGTTCCCCCTTTCATGCAACAATACCTACATGGCTATCCCGCTCCTTTCCACCCCTTCAAACTGATCCAAACAGTGCTCCACTTTTGCACCCCCCTTTCCGCACAATTCACACTTCCTCTTCTCTCCAGAAAGCCAGAACCTATTACAACCCTACATGCATCCACACCTCAATCTCGCTATAAGTTCCTGACTTCCTTGCTCTCTTTTTTCACACAAACATCGCGCTCTCTACTTTGACATAATCCACACATAGTTCAAGTTAAACCTTAACTATCTTATTCTCTCCTCCCCTGCTTTCTTTTCTCTTTCTCTCTGTCTCTCTCTATGCTGTTTCTGTTAACCAACTCATATACCCTCCTTCCTTCCTTATGCATCCTTCTCATTTTATCCATCTGCAATCCATTCGCCCTAAGAAACCTTTACACCTCTATCCTCCAACTCCTACGTTTGTTTTTGTTCTCTTACCAACACTCACTAATCAACTTACTTCCTCTCTCTTCTAAAAATTTCTCCTTATATTTACACGCTCCGCTCCCTGTTATAATCCCTAAACTCGTTCTTCCTGTTTCCCTCCTAATAGTATAGTTCGGCGTATTCGTTGCTAACCCCTATGTCCACTTTAGATATCTCTCCTGTATTATATTTACCTCCTTACTTACCTTTCACCTTCACACCACAACTCTGTAAAATAAGACACTTATCACTAGCGAGTCAAAAAATTTCATTCTCCTTACAAAATAATCTGCAAACAATCTCTTTCACAGCCCCCATGCCTGCCTCATCACCACATTTGCTCTTCTCACACTCTCTCTCTCTCTTTTATATGACTATTCACTCTCCCATTTCTCCGAAGGAGGAATCCCAGGTACAGAAACTCTTTCACCTCCTGTACCCCTTTTCACTTCCACTTTCACTCTCCATCCGTATCTCTCCCACTTTCTTTCCTGAGCACCATAACCTTCGACTTGTCCGCATTCTACTTCAACATATGTTTGTCCAAATATATTCTCAACCTTTCCACCATCTACTTTAAGGCCTCTTCACTCTTTGCTAGAGCGCTATGTCATCTGCATATGCGAGTTACCATATCGTTACTCCTCCTACCCTAACTCATCCTACCACTCCCGCCTCTAGCTTACTTTCTATGTCCGTGATTAAAACTGCAAAAAGCGTTAAGCTAAACGGGCACCCTGGCCTTAACCCCCTACCCTTAAAAAAAAAGTAGCGTCTTCAATATCAATGTAAAATAAAACTGCTATCTTGCATTTTTGGGCCATTTTCAGGGCAGAATACAAAGGTTGGGGGGCCTCGAAATTAAACGTTAAGTTAGAAGTAAGGTAGAAAATATTTCCCAACCATTAATTAAAAAGAAAGTAGAATTTAATTCCACAATAGGTGATAACAGGTAATACCTTCTCCATTTTCCGAAAACTGAATTTATTCCGTTTAAAACCCCACATTAATTTCAAAAGCGTGGAAGCACAGGTTATTCTTGCCCAATTAAAAACAGTTATAGAATTTAGCTTCCCCGATAGCGAAAAATTTGGGTTGGAGATCGATCTCCAAAAATCTAAAGTCGAATTTTTTGACCATCCTGGCATATGCGCTGGAAGTTCTCAACTTTAAAATCAATTATATTTTTCGTTTATTGCTAGTTTAAGAATTAAAATTTACTTTCCATTTATAAAAATCTAAAAAAGTTTATTTCATTCTTATATGATTATACATGATAATGATGATACACTTACCCGCCAATTCATGGTAGTAGTAATTGTACATTTCGACTAACCCCATTATGATCAAATTTAAAACTATTTTTGTTTAATAGTGTTTTTCTATTGGATTTAAGCAAGTTCTTCTATTTGTGTGTTAACTGTTCTTAGTGTCATCACAAACTGAACTCATTTACCTAAACGTATCATATGTCTAAAAATTTTTAGAAACTATGTACAAATAACGAGCGGGGTGGTCAACCATCTTGGAATGCTGAACAGCTATTTAAAAAAAGAGCAGACGGTTCTACTTCTCTCACTGACTTCTCTTGCTTTTGTAAACCAACAGGGTCGAATCCCCCTTATAACTTATGATTAATCCCGCGGCTAATT
>JAAAKG020145563.1:0-10862 GCA_010014905.2 Druon quercuslanigerum | reverse complement strand
TAACGAACATGGTTCGCTTCTCGAAGTCAAGGAGAACTATGTCAGGCCTCGAGTGTGCAACAGAAACAATGGTCGAGCATATAAAGTTCCAGTATATGCGGCACTTCTCCTTCTCGACAATTGACTCTATTTCCCTAGGAGCGTTTAGCGGAGCGATATCAAGGTTAATGCCGTAATAGTTTGTTATTATCAGTTTATTACGTTAGATAAACAAAATTTAAATGCTGAAACAGCCAAATAATGCACTTGTTAGTTAAGTTTTTACCTGTAAATTTTACTATTTCATTTGTAGTTAAAAATTTGAATTTTTCAATAAAATTGTATCTTTTCTATTTTAAAATTTAACTATTTTACTGAAATGTAGTATTTTTGGTTGAATATGTTTTCTATTTATGTTCAAATCATCCTTGTTTGAACTATGAACTATTGAATTTTTTGGTTTAGAATTCATAATGTTTTATTAATTAAATCTTTTTTCTAAATTTAAAATTTTATATTTAAACTTTTTCGTTGAAAAATGTATCTCTTTGGCTTGGAAGTTTAATACTTTGATACAAAACTGATGTATTGTTTGGTTAAAAATTTGTCTTTTTTGTCAAGAAATTATTTCTTTTTGGTAAAAAAATCGAATTTCTGTTTACAAGAATACCTATTTATTAACAAAAAATATATTTTTCAATTAAAAATATAGCAGCTTGGTTGAAAGTCCGATTAACTATCAGCCTGATGCACATACAATCAGTTCGATAGTCGTACATTTGTCTCTCAGGAGCCACTCTAGTTATTTCTACGATAGCCTATGCTATTCTATGATAGTCTATGTAAAATAAGTGTTAAAAAAGTGATGAAAAGTAGAAAAACAAGTGTTTTTATGATTATGGTTTCAGAAACAGAGATGAGAGTTGGCAACCTCTTCCCACCACCGTGGATGACAAGATCATATCCCAAGAATTATATTAAGTAATTTTAATTTTTTAACTCAGCGTCTTGCAGTTGTTAATGATACTTTTAATAATCGTTATAAAAGCTTGAATTTCACATATTATTTTCCTTACTCTTCATTGATTTTCATTTATGCTGAAGGCATTGAATTCAATTTTGTTTAATGTAATGTTTTATTTAAAACTGACATAAATAGAAACCAAACAATTTTACAAACAAAAAAAGATTACAGATACCGATAATAATATTTATAGAAAAATTTAAAATATTTACAAGGTTTAAAAAAATTAAAATAGAAAATGTAGGCTCGTCAAGATTGTCTAAAACGAGCTCTTAAGATTATATGCCCCTGACTTCTTTACGTATAGAGAAATTCCGATTTAAGTCCAAGGCCATGCCATCCCTGAAACTGGACTTAAATCGGACATGCACAATTTCGTCATCTACTATGAATCGTTATTACTAGTCAAAACTAAAGGAATCGCTTTAACCGAATGTGGCGTATTAATTCTATGGCCTTCAACTATCAAAAATGTAAATTATTGTTTTTACCTATTGCATCAGAATGCTTCCTTAAGACCTGCACGTCTAAAATATGAGGCAATGTGGGATCCAGAACTCGTTTTAAATCATGTTATTTAACGGTGCCCAATGAAAAACACTCATTAAAATTGTTTACTCCAAGGTTGTGATAAATTCTGATTTTATGGAAATCAAGAAAATCAAGATTACAGACAGGGTTAAATGCACAAACAACTTTATCTCTTTGTTATTATAATGTCAATAATTATATTTAGCTAGCGTCAGCCTGAGATGAATTTTAAAACATGAATTTATAAGATTTTAAACACAGATTTTGATTGCTGTCAAGAAACCTTCCAATATTGTCTTCACTCAGAGAATGAGACTCTGTATAAAGAAAACGTATAAGGATAGTGCAGTAGATACTAAGATTGCTGATGCCTACAGTACTCATCATGCTTTAAAATCTGTTTCCAAAAGAAGTGGAATCAGTATTCACATAATTAAAAAGATGTGTAGGCTGTACAGAAGCATCAGCCACTTTTGCAAAGTTATACGAACATTTTTTATGAAAGACAAGGACAAATTTTCAAGAATTATCTTAAATAGATTATATGCCATCCTTCTTTTTCTGCACTTTGAACTTGAGGCAGAGGCAAGAAATAAAATTTAATTAATAAAGGAACTTACGTGTCATTGAAGTTCTATCATAATTGTATGAAGCGCTTCTTCCGGAGATAACAATCCCACCCATTGTAGATTATATTGCCCTGCTTAAGAATTATTTCTGAACTATTTTTGATTCTAGTTGAAACAGTACGTTAAGGACTAAAAGAAATTGGCTTCAATACATTTATTTAATTTAATGGTATAATCTATTTAGGGTAAGAGTAGCCTTTCTTGAATCATAATTTCCTCTAATTTTAATTGCTTGTCATTTCCTGATCTAATTTCATATTACAAGTGAAACTGAATGTTAGTTTTATATTTTTCGTAAAAATGAGTAATATTAAGTTCTTAGACAAGGCGGCGGCGGACATTTCTGGTGGGTAAGGGACTTTTAAATAGAGGTGGACTTCTGGCGAGAGAGAGTCTTCTGTGGGGCTGTAGTGTAGGTTCATATATAGTATTTTCTGGCAATGTGTGGTACATGCCGAATTCCGTAGTATCATGACGGTATTTGTATGTCCTCGGCGTATGGGCTGGATGTCCATCCTCTCCAACTTGTATTGTGCAAAAGTGATACCCACTTTTATCACGACAGAATATTGGACGAAGTTTATTATCCTCTTCCCTTCCAATGATTGTGTTACCACTTATTATTACATCTAAATAATTTTTGACTAGGCCACGGCTAGGTAACCGTAATCCGTTTCTTTGTAATCGTACGTTCATAGTATAAATACCAGGAAGGTCTCCTGCTCTCATTCGAACTACCTTGAGAGGCTCATTTGATCTTCTTACGATATCGTTCGGATGCTCATCCATCAGGGCAATTGGAGCAGAGCAACCTGAAATATCGATACAAAGTATTATCATTATTATGATTATTATTTACTCGTTTAGGTTAAGAATTGTTATATTATCGGGAATCCTGAAAATTAAATATTAAGGGTTCAGGGCATTCATAAAATTGATCATGAGTTTGTGGGGGGAGAGTGTCGCGCCAAAAACTATGGTCAGTGAAAGTAATTTCACAAAGTCTCATTATATTTAGTACATTTCCTGATTATAAGAAGAAAGATGCCCTGGTTGTTTCAGGGTAGAGCTGATTTTCTCGGTGATGAATAGAGTAATGTGTGAAAGGGGGTGTAGATTTTGTTATTGATTTAAAATTCCCGTGGTATTTGTTTCAATAAAACGTTCGTTGCACAAAACTGCTTCGACCCAGTTTGTTGATGAATTTGTCGAGCGATCAACCCCAGTGTAGAGTTTTACAAAGTTACCGTGTGAAGCTCTCCACTCGGTCCAAATAGTATGCAAGGTCTTTTGTTTCAGGTACGAGTCACTCCACAAACACTCCTCCTCATGCATTTCTTATAAACTATTTGTCACCACATTTTTCTGCCCGGACACACCTTTCTAGTTTCCTTCACGTCCATGCATTTACTAATGCAAGCTCTTGTGTTTCTGCTGGTACCAGTGACTCAGACTTGAAAAAAAGATTTAAAGAACTAATAACCAATTATTTCCCATGACGCAGAAAATAAGGATCGAGTACAAGCAACATGTTCACATGTTTTTGTTTGATGCCGATTGCAGGTTTATGCGGTGTAGAGTTTTATTTTGTAGAATTTCTACGGTCCCCATATTATATTGAAAAGTTTCTTTTGCGGAATGAGTACTAATAGGAACAGAAAAGCTTGCAACGATGTGTGGAAATATTATTTAAAATTTGATAATTAACAAATCACTGCAAGATGTAATTTTTATTTAACTTAATAAAGCACAATAAAAAAATTTGCCAGCTACGGCGTCTTAACATGTACAAACCATCTTAGCAAATTTCTTTCACATATGTCGACTATCGTGCCTCCTGGAAACCATGTTCTTTGAGGATTAACTAATTACTCACTTTGTCCATCAGTATGTTGCCGCATTTGACGCATAACTTGCTATATTCTCTTATTACTCAAGACAAATTTGCACATTGTTTTCTCACCTTTTCTTTCAAACCCTACCATCCATTGTCTCAATAAGACCGCTCCTAATAGGGCCGTCAATCCTAATCTGAGATCGGGCTGTACCCCCAATTCTGTGCTTTCCCATACTCACCAAAAGTAATGATACAACTTTCTCAATAATGCCGCGAGAAGGTTAGGGATAATCCATAAACTCCCCTCTTTGACAACTGTTCATTTGGTTGTGACTCCGCCCCACCCACACAAACCAAAAGTAAAGTACCCTTTTGGTAAAACGCGATATTATTTTCATTTTTATTTTTTGTCTATATTGTCTGCGTGACCGTGTTGTGAATTATAATCTTCGCTGATAAATCAAGGATCAAAATAAAAAAGTGATTTTCAGAGTAAGTGTTGAAATTCGCCTAACAGAATTTAATGCGACAGTAATTTCGGGTATTATTAAATTTTTAAACTAAGAAAGGTAAAGTTTTACGCAAAACTGGAATAGTTAAACTTCTAATCTAGAAAAATAATTTTAATTTTGAAAAGATGAATTTTCTACCAAGTAGTTGATTTTTTGTGCTAAATTATTAAACTTTTAATACAAGATGACGAATTTTCTATACCAAACCGCTGAATTGTTAAATAACAAAATATTAAATGTGGATCAAAATATTTAATTTTTAGCGAAAAAGACTAATTTTTAACAAAATACATGGAATATAAACCCAAACGTTGAAGTTTAAACTCAAATAGATTAGTTTCTTATAGAAAAAAGACAAACTTTTAACAAAATAGTTCAATTTTAAGAAAAAGTTAAATTTTTACTTTAAAAAGAACAAATTTACAAAAAAATTCAAGAATTCTAAACCAAATAATTAAATTTATAAAAAAGAAATTTTTTTGATTTTAAGAAAGTATTTCAACTTTAAAACCTAGTTGTTAAATTTTTAACTGAAAAGATGAACTTTCAAACAAAAGAATTAATTTTGTACAAAAAAACGATTTTTTCACAAAAATCAAGAATTCTTAACCAAAAAGCTGAACTTTAAACCAAACAAAAAAATAATTTTTCAAACAAACAGATAAATGTGTTAACAAAAAAGAAGAATTTTCCATAAATTTTTAGAATTCTCAACTAAAAAGTTTAATTTTTAAGAAAAAAATCATCATTAAAGTTTCAACTAAGGATCATAAATTTTTAAACCAAAAGATTAATTTACTAGGAAAAAGACAAATTTTTAATACAATGCAAGAATTTTTTAACCAAAAGATTTATTTGCTACGAAAAAGAGAGGAACTTAAATTAAAATTCAAGAATTCTCAAACAAAAAATTAAATATATAAGAAAGAAATTTTTTTTAATTTTTAAGGAAGTATTTAAACTTTAAAACCTAGTTGTTAAATTGTTAACTGAAAAGATGAATTTATAAACAAAAGAATTAATTTTGTACGAAAAAAACGATTTTTTAACAAAACTCAAAAATTCTTAACCAAAAAGTTGAACTTTAAACCAAAAAAAAAAGAATTTTTTAAACAAACAGAAAAATGTGTTAACAAAAATAAAGAATTTTCAATAAAATTTTATGATTCTTAACCAAAAAGTTTAATTTAAAAAAAAAATCATCATTAAAGTTTCAACTGAGGAACATAAATTTTTAAACCGAATGATTAATCTACTACAAAAAAGCTCAAATTCTCAAATCAAAAACTTGAATTTTCTACTGAAAACATAAATTTTTATACGAAAAGATTCATTATGTTTTAAAACATTATTCATTATCGGGAAACGTACGAAAAACGTTACTATATGTACTTTTAGAAAGAGAAATTCCTCTAAACCAACCGTAGATTTTATTAGATACCCTCAACCCCCATGAAGTAGTAACGTAGTCTACGGACGAAACCTTATAGAAATTTACACTTTTACTCCTAAACGAGACATTAATACCAGCACGGCACTATTAAGAAAGGGCTTCCGAAATTCGAACGAGCTCAAGAGCGTAACAGTAGTGGAGATTCCGAGAAAATTTATTCCCCTAAAAGCCCGATCAGGGCACTAACGCGGCACTAATCTGCGACAGCTAACCCACGTACCTTCACTGTATAGAGATATGCACCTTCTTCTTCGAAGAGGACCATTATTTTAAAGTTAAAAATTCAAATATTAAATAGAAAGCTTATTTATTTAATTAAAAATTCGTATTTTTTAATAGGCAACTAATCGTGTTTTATGTAAATTTGCCATTTTGTATGAAAAATTAATTATTAGGTTAAAAATGTGTTTTATGGTTGAAAATGTTTCTATTTTTCTAAAATTTATTCCCGTGTTGTTAAATATTTATATTTTTGATTGGAAATTGAACTATTCCGTTAACGGTTAACAATTTTGTGTTAAAACAAAGACAAACTTTAATCAAATAGTTTCAGTTTAAACTGAGAGTATTGTATTTTTAACAAAAAATGCAATAATTAAAATATTTAGTTAACAAAATTAATGTTAATGCAAATTAAATTTTCATCTGAGAAGTTTATCTTCCAACATTTTTAAACACGCAAATAGTTGCATTTTAAATTAAAAAATACCAATTTGAACCCGAAAATGTGAAAATTAAAATTTGGAGAAAAGGAATTACTGTTTAACATCAATTATAATTACAATAAAGTATTTCAAACTTAGACCAAATAGACCAATTAACATTGCGTGAGCACTAAGTGGCGAGATTATGAAATATTTTACATTTCAATTGAAAAGGTTTAGACGGTCCTGACTGTTTGCGTTTCGGTACTCCCGATTTATCAACAAGCCTACTTCCAGGAAACCCCATAAACTGTGGCTAAATCGAGTTTCGGGTAGCCGGAAGCTTTGTTTTCATTAATTTACGATTTTGAAATAGTTTTTGTATTTTTCACAAAAGAGGAGGATATAAAAACTCGCGACATCGTATAAATACGGACATAAGAGCTGGTGAGTCTATATTTATCACTTTATTGAACACGAGGTCTCGAGCTTACTTGCAACTTTACACCCGCGGAGAGAACAGAATGTTTTTCGTAATCAAAAATTCACGAAAATCACAAAGTAACTATTACTGAAGGATTTTGTCCGCAGAAAATTTTCTTAGTTGCAAATAATGCAATTTGTTGAAAAACCGTCTTTTGGGTGAAACTTTAATTTTCTTATTTTGAAATTTTTATCTTTCGTTAAAGAATCAACTGTTTGGTGAAAATTACATAGTTTTTTATTAGATCTTTCAATATTTGTTCACATTTCTTTGATGGAAAATTCATTTCTACGATGGAAAATTGAACTGTTGGATTTTTTGTTGAAAAATAAACTTTTTAAATTGTGCATTAAACTAATTGTTGAAAAAAAATCATCTGTTTTGCTAAAACTCATCTACTTTTGCAAAAAATCTAGACACTTAAACTAATTATTAATAAGATTGACGAAGATAAACCAGATGAAAAATGCTGTGATCCTTATAAATAATAATCTACCTTTTATCTTGGTGTAGATTCAAACGAATTTGGAGCGATATGCTTGAAAATTCAAAGAACATAAATTTTTATCACTCTCACACACGTAAATATTATAATGTTATATACTTACAAATACAATTAACAAGAACCGCTAGAGCAAATACAAGAGTACCAACGGCAATCATTTTATTTCTGACAAGAGAGTATTAAGGACAAATTTTTTATCGCAGTATAACTAATGACTTTTTTCGAAGAAAGTTCAGTATATATAATAATCGTTATCTCGATTTTTCTTTTAAATTATTCCACATTTCGATAGATGTTCTAGATGGGAGCAGCTTATTTTTCGGGGATAATTGTACTTCCGCCATCTTTTTTTCCTTATTGGTGGCAAACAAATTATAAAATCTGAAATAAATTAAAGGCTACGTTTCGTCGTCAGTAATATTTTTTTCACATGTCGTGGAATGAAGAATACGGATATAAATTAAATTTTAGCCTTCGAAACATTATAAAACTGTTTGCAATCATTAATTTTTGTTGCAATATCAGTAAAGGTATTTAACTTGTCATTCGACTTTTTAATGATATATTATGTTAATTTAAGAAAATCTGTTTATATCACAGTGACAACAATATAAATTAAAGTGACATTAAATTTTCAGGTGTGAGATTCGACATAGTTACAAAAAAATGTTATAAAATTGTCGAAATTTCTATTACATTATTTTCAATACGAAATAGAAAGATTTTAGCGCCATCAAACGCACACTAAACGTGGGTGTCGTTTTTTAATTCAAGGAAAAATAACTTTTAATACCCGACTTTCGGAGACATCACCGAAAGTCGCCTTCATTAATAAATAACAGCCACTTCATTGAATTCTACTTAATTTCTTCTACGTCAGGAAGTCTTATTTCTTTTAAGGTTTAGTTTAGGTTTCAGTTTAGGAACAGTACCGGGGGTTGTCTACATACAGCCTTTGCCCAAATCGGGAAACACAAAACATAAACGATCAGTGTCGCCTGAACCGTTTCTAATAGGAATTCATAATACGTATTTCCCAATATAATCGAGTTAGTACTCGCGCACTATCAGATTATCCGGCAACTTTTCACCGCCTAAACTTTTAGAGCGCATTAGGGATTTATGTGTTTTCCACTGCAAATATTAAACCCCTATTTCAAGGCCATAGTTATAAGCCCATGACTTATCCGCTTGTGGGGTAAAAAACAACAGGGTAAATACAACTGGGCAGATAGCGAAAGAGCCTACCATTCTTCCAAGGTTTAAACTTTGAGGGCAATGCGTGAGAAGACACACAGATATACTACGGACACGCGCATGTCGAAATCCAGACAACACGCACTCGTACGCTCCAGACTCTCAAATAGGGCAGGGTTAGAGGGAAAAAATTTCGCTCGCTTTTTTGAAGTCTGGACGCTCGTATGTGGAGCACTCATAATTTCGTACTTTCTCGTGAAAATGTCAAGAATTTCCTTTTTTCGGATTTACCGATAGCCCTTAACTATCCGGCCACAGCTCGTCCGCATATCACTGGGTGTAGAACCTCTTTTTATGTAACCTACGAAAGAAGTTATCCACTACCATGCACCATAAGAGGAGCGACAGTGCTCCTTCCTGTGAGCACCCACTTGGTGCTATTCTTTCGACTATGTCTTCACCTCATCTGGTTTCGAGTCTCTTTCGGCTTAGCATGCTGGCTATCCAGCTTACTATCTGGTTCGGCACATTACACCGCAGAGCCTACCGACAGATGAGTCCTGAAGGGGTATTGCTGGAGGCATTCTCTATATTCAAGAACGTGTCCACAGCATACAAATTTTGTTCCAGCGGCTGCTCCAATTTTACCACGACAGCATCTCGCGCCTTTTCTGTTGAACAGCCTCCCTGAAAATCGTGCTACCCTCGGTGCAGCGTGAAGGGCAAAGCACCTTATCACTGATATATCTCTCAACCAGCTTCTCTAAAGTCTGCAGGATAAAAGACTTAGGTCGATCTGTCTCAAAGCTTTTGCTGCAGTGTAATCCTCCTTCTCAAGTTTGAAAACGAAGACCACTCTACCATCCTGCTCTACCGATAGCACGTGTTTAAAAAAATTTCGTACTCTAAATAATTTTTTCAGTTGATGAAAGACAAAACCCATGCCCTTTTCTAAGAGTATTAAATTGATGCCATCTACACCTGGTGATTCAAAGGAATGGAAGTACTCTACGGCGCATTCCACCTCTTGCTGGCTATAACCTTAAAGACAAAATTTCAATCGGCCTTTGTCATCTCTTGCCCCAGCCTTCCTCCTTTTGGTCTGTTTGGATTTGCTGGAAACCAATGAATTGAAATTCCATCAGTTTCTTTAGCATTGCTTCTTCATTTTCGGCAAACTCGCAAATTTAGAGTCTTATTAGGCCCACCCGAGATTCCGGATTTTTCGCCTTAATTTTGTGGATCCTCGCTGTTTCCGGAATGCTTTTCTATTCTTCGCAAAAACCCTTTACATCTTTTTGTTTATACCTTCTTATATTCTTTTTGTATTTTACGAGGCTATCTTATAGATATCCTAGTCTAAAGGCAATTTAGTTTAATTTGCCCTGTTGCACAACATTCTTGTCCTTCTGTGGATATTCTCTAGGTGAGTACTTCACCATTCTACTACTTTTCTAGAGTCATTTGTGGTTGTAGGGAAATTATTTTCATATAATGTTGTCAGAGAACTTCGCCGAAAATCCGCCGCGTGTTCTAACTCAGCCATGTTATCATAGTTGGTAGGGGATTTCATAAGCCTCCCTCTAAGTTACTCCTTATATGAGTCACAAAGTATATTTCTAGGATTTCTTATCTTTGAAACCGCCAGTTTTCGAATACCCTGCTTCTCAGCTCAAACGAGAATAGAGTCAAATCGAGAACCTCACTCCTGTTTTTCATCTGGAATGTGGGTGTATAATCTCAATTCAGAATCTTCAGTTCACTGTCCGCTAGGTATTTGATTAATTGATTATTGATTAATTGATGAATAATAACAGCAGATGAATCTTTATCTCCTAGCAGTGCCAAATTAGTGTCTCCAAGTCCCCCCAAATGAGGATTCCTGAGCATCACCTGGAGAATAAGCCTATATATGCCTTTGCCGTTTTTTCCGTATTATTCCGGGGAAATTAGCTCAAAAAAGGTCGATTTCCAGAAAAAAAAGATAAAGTTTTTTTTCTTTATGATCATATCACTTATGGCATTAGAAACGAATACCAAAAAAGTTCCCCATCGGATCGACTGAGC
>JAAAKG020145562.1:0-10862 GCA_010014905.2 Druon quercuslanigerum | reverse complement strand
TGTATAATTATTAAGTGACTTATGACTTTCTTAAACGGTTGAAAAGTCTAGAAAGCCATTCTTCCGTGGACTGTGGAAAACATGTCATACGTAATACTAACATTAGTTAAGTTGTTAAGTTTCACATTGGCGTATCGCTCGAGGTGAAACCTCTCTCCCTAAAGTCGCTACTTATTTTTTAAATGGCCCCACAATGAAATCTAAACAAACTCTTGTATTTGCTCATTAAAAAAAACATTATAGCTTAAGCAAAAGTTAAATTTTCTCAATTATAATTTTTTATTAGTATATAATACCAAGAACTGCAAATAAAAAAAGTACCATAATTTTCGCAACGGGAAAATTTGGTTGAAATCCGAATTAAAAATTTTTTTTAATGCATTGCGAGATTTTATGAGAATTGAGGATTTTAAAAACTTATTAGAGTATTTTATTTTAGGTAAAACTATCCATATTCGATTTTCAAAAATGTTAGTTATTCGGTCCACCCTAATCAAAAACTCTAAATCATGTACTACCTCGATGTTTTGGTTGAAACGAATGAAGTAGGATAAATACAGTCAATGCAGCTCTATTCTAAGTTCTCTATATCTCTCGTCATGTGTTTGTCCATCCTAATGATGTTTTAGTCGGGCGGAGCAGAGAATTCGATCATGAATATAGTTCCGACAGCTGTCTCCTCGAGACACAAATCTCAATTAGAAAGTTCGCTTGGCGGCCTGAGAAACTTGTTTTCGAGCTACAATATTCGGAATCTCTCTACACATAGGCCGAATGCTTCCGTTTAGTATAATTGTGAAAACTGTAGTTCCCTAGGTTGTGCAAGTTTGACTGTATTCGGTAGGAGTACAATGTGTCCTAACACCAGCGACATTAGATCTTCGAACCCCTAAGTGCTTTCTTTACCTCTTCAGCAGTTACTGGTATACGTTCCTCCTCAGATGTTGTTATAAGTTTGTCGCAAAATTCCTAGAAGCGGATGATATTACCAGTACCTTCTTTCAATTCCAGTGTTTTTGGGATCTTGTATACCTCTCTCCAAAAAGTCGCTAGGTCGTTGGGCTTGGGTGGATTTTTAACAGGAACTGGGGGAACGCTTAAGAGTCGCGATGGGTCAGCAGGAAACTGTTGATTATCTCTGATCCATCTCTCCCTCTTTTGTATTCTTCTGCTTGTGTCAGATAACACCCTTGTTTTTCAACAATATGTTGTTGTGATTGAAAGTCCTCAGTTCTTGGATAAACTTTCTAAGTCTTTCCGTGAACGTTCTACGAGATGTTATGTAGTAGATCACACGCTGAATACGGGACGTATTCTCTCTTGCCCATCCAATCCTCTTGTTCAGTTGATGCATGCGTCTTTTAGTCTTTTGATCCACCGTCAATTTTAGCCTATGAGTTAAATCGGCCTAAGCTCTCGCAGCACCATAAACTGAACAAATGATTATCCAGAGGTCTGGCTCTTCCGAGGTATCCTCACGAAGTGAGGCATCCATTTGAGCCAGATTAGGAGAAACCTGTATGTTAATGTTCGTCCTTGTCCTAAAATTACTATCATCTCTCAGCAGGTGCCTGCTTTTCGCGGTTGCGCTCAATCTCGCTTTTTTACCTTCACCTATAGCTTGTTTTCAAGAGGTGGATACGCTGGTTTCGCAATGGCTGACCTCAAAAACGTGCTGAAGCTCTGGGTGTTTCTGGCACCTCAGAGTGTGTATACGCGCAACAAAGCATCACATAACAGGGATTACGCTGCCACAGTAGCAGTCTAGCAAGTCATCACAGATCACAGAAGTCTGTACAGTGCAGAATGTTACAAATGTTATTAAGGCTCGAAATCGCTTAAGACTTGCTGCTGAATGCTGCACCCCTGGCTTCGGGAATCGAAGATTGTTTGTGTCGTGCCACCCTCGAAACATTTTTCTAGCGCATAATCCTGATCAGATGTTACACTATACCTTTCCTTCACCCAGAAAACAGTTTATTTGAATCAAAGAAACATTGCTGATTTATTTTTTTATTTATTATACTTTATATAATATATATATATATATACACTACCGGTGAAAAGTTTGAGTTCTCTCACTTTATTTTTGAATTCTACACAATGAAGTCGGCTACTTAGTGGATTTTTTCATGAACGTGCGTTTTGCTACTGTTTAGAGTATAGGAGAGTACAATTGTTTAGAAAGTGATCGTGGGAGATGCGTAGATCGAGTATAAACGTGTTATGACTTGTTGCATCCCATCGATGTGTCTAGTGCCTATTACGCGTAACATCTACTAAGTGCTGCAAAACTCGCTCTAAGAGTTATATTTATAATTTTCGGTGTCATCTTTCTTTGCAAAAAGGTAAGTACAACATTTTTTGTATACCAAAGAATAACTGTTCGACAAAAATTCACATGCAAGTTGACGTTATACGAAGAATATCACCTGATTATTAAAATGTAAATAAAACTAAATATTTCATGTTTCATTTGTAGACAAATGGGTCGCAAAGCAGAGCTGAGTGTAGAAACACGAGCAGTTATTATAGCACTACATGGAGAAGGCTATTTAACGCGAAAAATTGCTTCGAAATGTAATGTTTCTCAAAATTTTGTCATGAGAGCGTTACAAAGAAAGAGCGAAACTGGGTGTAATCAGAATTGTCATCGTTCTGGGAGGCCTAAAACTACGTCAAAACAAGAGCATAACTTCATCTGTGTTGTAAGCAAGAAAAATCGTTCTCTTACAGCCCCTGAAATTCGCGAACAACTCAACTCTGCGCGCGAGGCACCAGTTTATGTTTCGACGGTACAGCGACGACTACGAAATTACGGCTTAAACGGATGCGTCGCCGCCAAAAAAACCCTTACTTCGCGAGCAAAGAAAGTTAAAAGACTTAAATTGGGCAAAAAACATCAAGATTCGACAACCGAACAATGGTCGAAAGTCTTGTTCACGGATGAATCAAAATTTGAAATTTTTAACAAACGAAGCCGACAATATGTTCGTCGTTTGGTCGGTGAACGGATGATAAACCAATGTGTTATTCCCACAGTTAAGCATGGTGGAGGGTCAGTCTTAGTCTGGGGATGCTTTGCTGGGGAAAAAGTTGGTGACATTGTGAAAATTGAGGGTATCATGGACAAAAAATTCTACCATAACATTCTTCAACGGCACGCTTTTCCGTGTGGGGAAAGACTTGTAGGCCGCGCATTCGTTTTCCAGCAAGATAACGATCCTAAGCACACTTCTAAATTTTGCCGGGATTACATCGCAGCCAAAGAAAAGCAGAAAGAACTCGGATATATGGAATGGCCTCCTCAGTCGCCGGATTGTAACCCCATCGAGTTGCTGTGTGACGAGTTGGACAAAAAGGTGAGAAAATTTCAACCGACTAATACGAAACAACTTTGGACATTCCTACAAAATTGCTGGAAAGGATGCCCAGAATATGCGCTGCTGTTATACGAGCAAAAGGCGGATATTTCGAAGAACCGAAAATATGAACAAATACTTACGGGTTTCTTTTAAAGTTGACATATTTTGTACGAAACATGATTACTTTCTGTAAAATATCGATAATAAAAAATGTTGAACGAAGAAAATCACGATTATTTGAAAATTTCTTACAATTTGTCAAGTGAACCCAAACTTTTGACCGGTAGTGTATATATACACCACATATATTTTCACATGAAAAATGGCGAGAAAACTACACGTTAAAACTTTTAATTTTCTTTAAAATGGCCTCCCATCTTCTTGTAGTAGAGATACTACGTCTAAATTTTTTCTCTCACCTCCGTTTGCCAAAAGCGTAGGATATCATCAATTGAATTTTACACAAAAATGATAAACTTCCAATGATGGCTGTAATAGTTGAGATTTCAGTCAGAAAAGATTTTAATTTTGAATAAAGAAAAGTATCATTCATCCAAAAAAGACGATTTTTCAACAAAACAGTTAAAGCCAAGAAGGTTAATTGTTGACAATAAATTCCTGGAAATATTATAGTTTTTTCACGACTTATTTGGATATATTTTGATTGTTTTGTAAACCTTTAGAAAATAATTGAAAAAAATCAAAATCCTTCAAAATTTTAATAGGAATCTTAAGAACTTTTTAACTTCGTTGTGCCTTTCAAAATTAATTAAAAGCTTTCACTATTTCGGAATCTTCAAAGATCTACTGAAACTTTTTCTCGAACTTTGAGGAAACGTTTTTTCTACCTTGATACCTTTCAATTTGCTCAAAAAATTTTGCAATTTTATGTCGATATAATAAAATATATACATTTTGTTTAAAAAAATGGGTAGAAGCTAACACTGGGTTCACAGCCAGCCTCTTAACCCTGCCGCCGGGGGGCCCATAATTTCGGCCGAGTCGAGCGCTGGCGGTACAGTCTTCTTCAAGAAGATATTAGGCTTGGACTGCGTCCTCACCATCGCGAAAAGAAAGACAGTGCAGGACTACATATTAGGGGCCCTGAAGGCATCGCTGTCACGGGTCACAGAAATAATGTTGGTCTAACCCCTGACCCTTTTCCAGGAAAAAAGGAATTTTTAACCAATCAAAATTAATTTATAACAAAAAATTGTTTCAGTTTGCACAAGTGATGAATTTTCAACCAAACTGTTCAATGTTCAATCTAAAAAGTTGACGGGGCCCCTAATATGTAGTCCTGCACTGTCTTTCCTTTCTTTTCCTTTTGCTAGTGTCTCTCATTCTCGCTCCTAATGTATCGCGATGGTGGGTACTACGTAAGGTTCGCAGTCCAAGCCTTGCATCTTCTTGAAGAAGATCGTACAGCCAACGCTCGACTCGGCCGAAACAATAATCCCCCCGGCAGCAGGGTTAAGGGGCTGGATCTGAACTCTGTCACAGCTTTTACCCAAAAAAATGTAATCTTTTCAAATCTTCATATTTGAATTTTGATTTTCTTTAAAATTATCTAAACTAAAAAAGATGCCTTAAAATCGTCCTGATTCATTTTGATGTTTTCAGAAAATATCTTTAATCTAAATTAATGAAAAGTTTATTTGGAAGTTTCCCAGGAATTTTAAGAAAAATTTTTACTGTCTTGAACGCGAAATTTAAAGACGTAATTGGTACATACTAAAAACGTTGCTTGGACGTACAAATCAAAATACGTTATTCGAACGTTTTAATAACTGTCCTAAGTCAGACCAAATAATGTTGTAAAAACGTTTTATGTTCGAAATACGTCTTTAAAACATCTAAAAAGAAAAGACGAGTTCTTTAACCAGCAATTTTCGTTAAAAATTCAAAAAGTGAGCGCATTTAAAAAATTGTTGAGACCACTTTTTTCTGAATTTAAAAATTCTATGTACAGATATTTACATTATTATAAGAGATGGACAATTTATCCTAATGTCTTTTTTTATGAAAAGAATATTCTCAGACTTATAGCATTTTCAACAAAATTTTAATCAATCGAAAATCAAAATTTCAAGCCAAAAACGCAGGATATAAAAAAAAGTTTAGAGAAAAAAACATTGTATTTTGATAGCCCTTTAAGATTACCATAACAACTTTTTGAATTTTCTTGAAAATTCGAAAATTCAAATTTGTTTTGCAACAAAAAAAATCAAAAATCTCAAATTCAACTTTTTGGTAAAACTCTGCAGGATACGAAAAAAGTTGAAGAAACGAAAATTGTGTACGAACACAGATCTACAAATTCGCTATTGATCACTTCTTGGTGGGATGCGTACTTTTTGTTTTATTCGTGAAAAATAACATTAATAATTAAAAAATAAGAATTTGTGGAAAAGCGACAGATGTTACAAAGAAAAAAGATTGAACAAAGATTTTTGGCCCGAAAAAGAGCTATAAATTTGTTATTCTTCATTCCATTCTCATAATTTATGATTGAGAAAGTATTATAATGGCCTAACGACGCAAACTACGAAAAAAAGTTTAAAAGAGAAATAATAGCTTTTGAAAAATTCTACAAATTGTCTTATAACCGTTTTCAAATAGGATTCGTAATTTTGTTTTTATGTATCGTAAGTGACATGCAGAAAATAGAAAATTCCAATATTACGCCAAAAGACACGAGATACGTAAAAAATCTAAAAGAAGACTTGTAGGATATTTTGCTTTATGTATAAAAAATAATATGAAAACAAAAATATCGTATTTTCAACGTAACAACGCGAGATAGAGAAAAATGTCTGAAAAAGGATTCTACTTTTTAAATTAATTTTAAGGCGGTTCAGAAAATATTCATTTACAAATATCTCAAAATAAAGTTTACAAATTGCAGTGTAGAAGAAAAATGTTAAAAACAGAACTATTTCCGAATATTAAAAAATAATTTACAACTAAAATTTTCTCTTTCATCAATCATGTTTATAAACATTAATTAATAACATTTATTGCGAAATAAAATTACTTATTTAGAAATTTTGATTTAGAAAATTGATGGTAAAGAAAGTTCGTAATATTTATAAAAGATAACCCAACGTATGCAAAATCTTGTTACAACAGTTAATTAAGAAAAGGATTACATAACAAAATTATTAATGTAGACTTTCATTGGCCTCACATCTCATCACCGGTTACATAATTGAAAGACGATTGGAAAAGAAAGTTATTTCTTGTTGCCTTTAAACGCCCATACAGAATATTTGTTTATATAATATGTACTTATAAAAAAAACATCAAATGTCGAGGAAATGTGATTTGAGTACATCCAATATGTTCAGTTATAATAACCCAGTAAATATCCCAGTGAGCACAAGCGTTAAAGCATATACGTTCCAGAGACGTTTTAAGGACCTATTTTGAACATGAAACGTTTTTAGAACATTACTTGGTCTGACTTAAGGCAGTTTTTAAAACGGTTAAATAACAACTTTAGACTTGTACGTCCAAAAAACGTTTTGAAGACGTTTTAGTTATGTTCTTAAATTTTGTGCCCACTTAGATATGTTATGCTTGAAATTATTAGAAATACTGCCGCCAGCAATTTGCAACACAAATAAATAATTTCTATAATAAAAATAGGAAAATAATCGTGCAATAAAATGTTGTTTTGTTGACTAAACAGAACTTTTTGCTATACAAACAAAATTGTTGTGAAACTAACAACAAAATTTAGTTGAAAAAATACGAACAATATTATTTTGGTTTCCAAACTAAACATGTTTCTTTGTTTGTACAGAAAGACAGATGTACACGTGTTGACATATAATAAAATTACTTTTTTTGAATGAAGATAAAAATTTTCACTGTGACATTCATTTAGTTAAAAATATATAATTTTCGAAAATAAGGCGTACATCTGTTCTTGTTGAATTTTAATCCAAAGGAAAATAAAACGCTGCAAAACTTATTTCAGAGAAATATTTATTTTAAATAGACTTTTTCCCTATTACATTAAAACAAATTATTGTTATTCAATAAAATAATTAGCATTATTAAAGTCATAACGCATAGCAACCAGGAATTTGCGACACCGAAAAATAAGCGAAAGATTTTTTCCCACAAGAAGTAACATATTTGGCTGTCAATTCTGTTTTGAAGCTTATATCACGTTGTGAAATAGTAGTAAAGAGGGAACTACGGAAAGTTTCAGACTCTTTTTAAATTGATCAATTAGCAATGTTACTTATTACGGTTATATTTTATGGATCAAATGGATTCAAGCAGTATTTAATTTGGCAAAAGTGATAATAAAACATTTGGATTTAAAAGTTACGAATGGTCTGAAACTCGGCTAGATTTTTCTTAGCGATTTTGAAGCGGGCAGATTTTTGTAGATTATTTGATTCATTCAAAATCTTTTCAGATAAAACCTAAATCATTTTTAAGTGTTACCATAAATACCAATTAGTATGTGTACCGGTAATTTTTGGGTGAGCGGTAGCAACAGTACTGGCAGTACCATGATCACCTCGTAAACTAAGAAATTCTCAGTTTTGGTCCATGATTTTATTTTTCTTATTACTTCAAAAGTATGAGGAAGTTTACAAATTGTAGTGTGAACAAAAATGTTAAGAACAGAACTTTTTTCGAATATTATAAAATAATTTACAACTAAAATTTTCCCTTTCGTCAATCACGTTTAGAAACATTAATGAATAATATTTATAACGAAATAAAATTACTTATTCAGAAATTTCGATTTAGAAAATTGATGGTGAAGAAAGTTAGTAATATTTATAAAACATAACCCAATGTATGCAAAATCTTGTGACAACAGTTAGTTAAGAAAAGGATTATATAAACAAATTATTAATATAGATTTTATTGGCCTCACATCTCATCACCGGCTACATAATTCAAAAACGATTAGGAGAGAAAGTTATTTCTTCTTGCCTTTAAACTTCAATACAGAAAGTTTGTTTATATAGTATGTACTTATAAAATAAACATCAAATGTCGAGGACAGAATTTCCGTTAATTAAAAAATTGGATAAACTAATTTACAGATGTTTAATAAAAATTATATGAGAATTTTGGAAGAAAGGGCGGCGGAAAATCTGTACATGTCATACCTAGGGGCCCATTTTTCCTTAAATCGCCGCTGTTCGTGATTTGAATACGTTTTCTTTTTGCAAAACTTATTTCATAGAAATATTTCTTTTACTAAATATTTTATTTATTTTAAATAGTCTTTTTTTTCTAATAAATTAAAACAAATTATTATTATTCAATAAATGCATAAGCATTTTTAAAGCCATAAAGTATACCAGCCAGAAATTTGCGACACCGAGAAATAAGCGAAAGATTTTTTTTCCATAAGAATTACATCCCAGCAAGCACGAAATTAAGAACGTAATTGGAATGTCTTAAAAACGTTTTTTTTGACGTACAAGTCAAAAGACGTTATTTTAACGTTTCTAAAAACTGTCCTAAGTCAGACGAAATATTGTTAAAAAATATTGTAAGAACGTTTCATGATCGAAATACGCCTTTAAAACGTCTCGGGAACATTGTGTGTTTATGTAACGTTATTTAGCCTGACTTAGGACGTTTTTGATCCGTTCTAATGATGTCTCTCACAGCTGGTGCCCACTGGAATTTGGCTTTGAGTTTTGTTTCAAAGCTTAAAATCACGTGGTAATTTGTAGTAGAAACCCAGTGGGCACAAAAGTGAAAAATATCATTAGAACGGCTCAAAAACGTCCTTAATAACGTGTTTTGACTTGTACGTCCAAGAAACGGTTTTAGGCCATTCCAATTACATTCTTAAATTTCGTGCCCACTAAGAATGGAATTGTGGAAAGTTTCAGACTCTTATTAAATTAACTAATTAACAATGTTACTTATTACGGTTAAATTGTATGAATAAAATGGATTCAAGCAGTGATTAATTTGTTAAAAGTGAAAATAAAACATTCGTATTTAAAAGTGACAAATGTTATGAAATTTGGGTAGACTTTTCTTAACAGGTTTGAAGGTGGCCACTTTAAACTCATGTACCTGCGTCTAAAATGATGTCATCAACGTCACCATGACTATCGATAGCGTCGCCGCCAGGAAAATTTATAGTGACCTCCTCTAGGTTTCCAGAGTAACTAGAAAATTCATCTTTATTTTTCCATTGAATATTACCTAGCGTTCCTCGGCTAGCCCCCTTACAGCCAAACCACCAATAAGCAGTCGCTCTTGGAAAAGCTGGATCAGCAGCGTCCACCTGAGAACCAAAAATTAATTCATAACGTTTTTTTAAGGTCTACGTAATGGTGTAAACGATAGAACAATATATATGAGGCATCCCACACAATATTTGCCTGCAAATTTTATTTTCACGTAAAATAATTTTTTTTCTTGTTTAACACTCAAAAATGTTTGATGCGTATTTTTTATGTTAATTTAAAATGCACAGTTTTCAAGAAAATTAAAAAAAAAGTTATGATCATAAAAAATACCTTTTTTTAATTCCTTATATTGCAATATTAAGGGAAAACGGTAAGTTTCGCTGAGCATATAAATGACTGCAGCGCTAGCTATAAGAAAATCGGAAATGCAATCTAGTGCCCCCTGGCAATTATAAATACGACTTCATACCCGAAAATGGGTAGTAATCCTGTCGTGAAATTCTTGACCTGTTATAGAGAGAGAGAGAGAGAGAGAGAGAAACCTAGCAACAAGAGAGACAGACAATCTTGAACCATTTTTATTAAAGCCTTGCGTGTGGTTCGACTTCCATTTTCTCGGCTTACCTGGTCAGCTGAAAGGAAATATAGAAAATTCAAAAATATTTCGCCTATACAATCTGCGTAAGAAATAATGTACTCACATCCAATAAGACAAAAACATAAAGTTCGTAAAATTGTGAACAGAAATAATTATTAAATAATGTTCGTATTCATGAATGCTGCTTTTATGACATAGGTAAAATACTGAATGGAAGAAAAATACAGCAGTTTTCCAAGTTTTCCACGACAAACATATGTTTTCCAATTACCTTTCTAAATATGTTTCATATGCAAAATTTTCTATGCACCCAAAAATCTGATTTAATGGACAAAACACGTTTTTTGGTAATTTTTGGTAATTTGGGGAAAAAACTCGAGTTTTGGTCTCTTTTATTAAAAAGATACATTCTTGACAAGTATATATTACAAGTATCAGAATGTACATTCAGACACTAATTTCAGATAATGAGGTTATGTTGCATGATGGTTTTCTAATTATTGAAATATTTTAAGAAAAAGACGCCATCTAAAGAAAAATAACTTGATATTTGGAAATTTTATTGAAAACATGCATTATTGAATAAAATGTATTACTAAATATTATGTATTATAATGTCCATAATCTTATGAACGTTTTCACAGGCTTAAGATGGTTCCTGCCCAACATGTCGATGGCATTTTTGGTTTAGAGTTAGATTTTTATATT
>JAAAKG020145561.1:0-32791 GCA_010014905.2 Druon quercuslanigerum | reverse complement strand
AACTGTAAGACAGCCATCTAGATATTAAAGTGTAATATTTAGATATTAAAAACTGAGCTGTGTTGATTAAAGGTAATTAAACTTTATCTATGTATGAAATTTTGTTAATTTAGATAGTTTATTCATTTTCTAGGTCACCTTATAAGGGTTTAAAAGATTCTAATGATTTTAAACAATTTTTTAAAATATCAACATATTTCTAATCATTTAAAAAGATTTCAAAAATTTCTGAATTGTAACCGTGAATATTTGAAATTAATCATAATTCTGAATTGTAACGGGAATTCCCAAAATAAATGACCTTCTTACTATTTAGAATTAAAATGATTTTTCAAAATTTCCCCTCACTGCCACAAATTCTCTGTTCCAAGTCAACTCAAAAATTTGTATGAAAATTCCCTTTTCTAAAGTCTCAATTATAATTCCTTATGGTTATTAATAATTTAGATATACAGGGTGTTCAAAAAGTCTCAATACACCTAAATATCTCTCCAGGTAAATATTTTTTCAAAAAGGTCAAGGTCATTCTTGAAGTAACTTTTAACGAGGAATTGAATTTGACCTTAAACTTGATCTTCAAGGTTATTTCAAGGTCAATTTTTTTTTTTAATGGGAACCCCTATTTTTGACAAGGTCTTAATCCATGAACTGAGTACATGTTTGGACGTAAAATTCCCCGCAAAATTGACCTTGAAATAACCTTGAAGATCAAGGTCAAATTCAAGGTCAATACTGGACTCCTAGTTAAAAGTTACTTTAAGAATGACCTTGACCTTTCTGAAAAATATATACCTGGAGAGATATTTAGGTGTATCGAGACTTTTTGAACACCCTGTATATTGACTCCATGTTTTAAAAGCTTGAAAGAGACAAAATTCAAATTATGGCAAATTCTTATTTGCATATAAATAATCATTTTAAAATTCAATCGAATTCTCATTTCTTTCAAAAACAACACAAAATATCAATAGTAGTTCCTAATTCAAAATTGTACTGTAAAGTATATCCTTATGAAATGTTTATCCAGTTTATGTAAACCAACTTTTTAAAAAATATATAACAAAATTTTATAAAAATGAAGTAAAATAACATTTACTTTAACATTTTCAGTGAACTAGAGACACAAATGTTTAAAAGTAAGATATTTACTGCTTTAGTTAATTTTTATAGACTTTTTATTACATATTTTTGTTGTTGAAACATTGTGTTAAAATGCACAAGCTGAACATCCGGTGAGGCTATATATGCATAGGTCTCAGGAAGCGGAACAATTTTAAACTATGAATTAGTTTTTATTTTTGGTATCGTATTCGACAGAAATAAGTTTCTTAATTATTGTCAATTATGTTTCTTTAATTTTATAAATAAAAACCAATTTTATTTTACTCTGATTGCCAGGAACCTTAATAGTCTCATGTTAAATTTTCTATAAATTGTTTTTAACCTAAAAACAAACGTCTTAAAAAATAAAATGTTAAATATCGTTAAGATAAATTCTTTTTTATTTAATTTTTATCGATTTTTTTTTTTTAAATTGAAACACAAAAAAGTAAGAATCTAGTATGAGTATAATTTTTATATATTTCATGAAGGAATTTGTAGCATTGTAGTGGAATTTTAAACCAAATATTTGAATCTTTAATTTAAAAAGATGAATTTTCAACAAAGTAATTAAATTTTCAAACAAGAAAGATTTGGAATGTGTTTAACAAAACAATTAAATTTTTGACTAAAAAAATATATATTTTAAACAAAATTCTTAAAGTTTCGAAAAAAATAGATAAAAAACCATATTTAAATATTTCTTAAAAACATTTTCTCTACGCTTATTAAATTTTAGTAAATCCAGAGACGGCCTTTTTCTAAATGTCTAGAAGTTTCGTTGTCGTCAGATTTGCAGCTCCTGGGCGATTTTTTGGATGTTAAATTAAATTTTTTGAACCAAAAAAATCTCACAACCAAAGTTAATGCTTTTTAATAAAAAATCAATTTAAAATATTAATGAAAGTTGTAAGTGCAAAATAATAATGTAAATATTTTTGTAAAATTTTTAATACAACACAAAACAATTAATTTTGTTTTTACTAGTTACAAGTCTTATTTCTTCCGTAACTGATAAATAGATCTGCAATTTTCTCGTAGACAAGTGTCCTTACTCCGCTGGTCCAACTAAAACTAGCGTGGCTAAAGGTCTTGAATTTTTTACTACAGACCACATTTGGAAGTTTTTTGACTAGTATTTCAGTGTCCTGAAAGAAAATATAAAAATTTAATTTTTATTTATCAAACAAGAAACTTAAAAATTAATATCTTTTAGATGATTGACAACAAATTTCTTATACAAAAATTACTATTTTCGTGATTTATGTAATTTTCTATAGCGTTTCATAATAAGATATGATATTATAGCATGATGCATTAATATAGTGCTTTATCGGTTATTTTATAAAAAATATTAAACAAACAGATTGATCATTATTACCTTTTATTTTAAATAAAAGTTAAGAAATCAATTTAAAAATTTTTAAATTTCAAAGATATGAAAAAAGGTATTAATATTATTTGTCAATTTTTCATTTGAAATTTTTAGTTTGTGATAGATGCTTGACAAGAGATTTTGCGAACCTTTTTATTTTTAATTTCTTAACGAAACAGTCTGAAATTGTTAAGCTTGATTAAATAGTGCTTCAAAATAAGTACTATACTAAGATAGACTGTCATAACAATTTATTTATACCTATTCAAAGGAAAGTAGAAAATGATTAGGACTTAGAGTGGTTAAATTTTTGGCAATCACCCTATTATATACAAATATAATTGCTACTCCAAATTAAAATGATATTTTCTGATTTCTTTCATACTTCTGGAGATCCTAAGTAATCTTGAAGTCCTTGAAAAATGGCTATAGGTACAGTCGCTTTTTCGAGTGGATAGTCTGGAGGAGTTTGTGAGTTATATATTTTCATATTTTCACTTTTTCCATAATCATATAGGCGAAAAGTACCTGTGTAGAACAAAATTATATTAACATAGTTCTAAAGAAGCTCTTATAATATTATTAACTTTTGGAATTAAGTTCTCTGCCTATCTGATCTGCATGAATTAAATTTATATCCAAATTGTAAAATTGATATGAAACAAAAAGTTTCGAGGACATCCAATTTTTGAATTATTCCAAATTACAAACATTCAACTTGAATCGTGAATTTATTTTATTTCTTATTCGAATAAATCAATTGAATGAATATAAATCGATTTCAGATTTTATAGTTTACTCATTTTTAACATTGCAGAAATAATGTGTGCCTCTAAACATTTTTTTTTCTTTCAATTCTTGTTTTAAAGAATTATAAGTTTTATGCATATTAAAATATTATTCTTCAAAATCGATTCGCATTTTCTTTGATTCGCTTTGATTTTCTCTGCAATTTCTTCAAAAAATATTTTTACTTTCCTATTTTGTATCTATAATCATATTCAAGTATATTTCTCTCCTCATCGCTAAGGCATATAATGCTCAACTTTGTAAAATACGCCTGCTTTCCACAACACTTTACCAGACATTCTTTCTACAACCGCAGTACCACACACTTCAGTCGCAAACCAAACAATGATACCCCGGAGCACGGTCCATGCGACCACTACATCATTATTGTATATAAGCATACCGATTCCTTAGCTACCATGAGATTCCCTCTCTTACACTCCTGACCATAGTTCGAGTTCGCGCTTTCACTCCCCATATAGAGAACATTAAAATTTTAAATTATTCCTAATTAAAAACTTTAGAAATAATTTGCGAGTTTATTTTATTTATTGTATGGATTCATAATTTTTAACATTGCAAAAAATTGGTGTCTCAAATTTTTTTATTATTTCTTGTAATTCTGGTTTTAAGAAATTAAAAAATTGTTAATATATATTATAATGTTTACGATTACCTGGGTTAAGGACACCGAAACTATAATGACTCAATTGTTTTGTAGAATATCCTCCAGGAAGGAACACAATTCCTTTTCTTACAAATTCCTAAAAATAACAATTTTTTCGTACAATCTCGTTAGAAATTTTACGAAATATTAAAAGTGAAACATATCGAAATAGTTTTACCAAATTTGTTCCATTATAGTCGATTCCCAGTATAGAATATAATAACATAAAAGCAAGAAATGTTGATATTCTATGTTTGAGAATGAAGGTATTTATAAATGCCGAGCGGGGTGTCACTGTTATGCCAAAGTTACCCACTTTATCAAGAATCTCCTATAATAATAAATATAAACTATCGGTTATTAGACATTTAAAAAATAAGAAGAATACTAAAATAATATTCTACTATTATTTGTAAAATATCAGAATCAGCAATTCAGCAGTATATTTGGAGTATGTAATTATGAAATTGTTCTCACTGAGATAAAACGACCGATAATAAAAAATAGCAGCCATGGAAGTCCTTTGACATTTCCTGTAAAAACCACTGGTGCCATATTCGCAGCTAAAGTTATTTTTTTATTGTATTCAGGTCTTAGAGATCCCATGACAAATAACTCGGTACATGACTGAGAATAGCATACAAAAAAAAGTTCACTTTTTCCAGTCCGATTCAAAATGAAGTCTATTGTTTCGGGAATGTCGATAACACCACTTTCGTGCCAACTGTGAAAAAATTAATTAAATTTTCCCTGATAAGAAAATAAAATACTTCAACGATTTTATTTATATTTAGTTATTTTACTAATTCAAGACTTACCTGAAGTTCCAGAAATTGGAACTTGTTGGTAAAAAAATTTGATGCTTTTGGGCAAAAATAGTTCCTCGATTATTGCCCAACCACACGTCGAATCCTCTATCAGCGAGCAGATAAGCTTTCAATCAAAAATGTTTATTAATCTTCGTAAAACGAATAATTATCTGTTTTTTAAAAATAGGAACAACAAAATTGCCTTAATAACTAATTTTTAAGTGCAAATAAAAATAAGAGGCCGTTCATAAACTATATGGGTTACTAGTTTCAGGGTGGTGATAAATTTTAGCCAAATTTTGCGACTTTTACGAAATGTGCGTCTGCAACCATACAGTTTGATAATAACTTAATAAGCTTGAAAATCGCTTTTATAAAAGTCAAAATAAAATTCAGCTACTTGGTTTAAAGTTCAAATTTCTTGAAATTCCTTTTCTGGTTGAAAATTCACCTGTTTGGTACAAAATTTAACTATTGCGTTAAAATATACTTTTTTTTGGTTACATATTAAATTTGTTACTGAAAATTTTACTATTATATTTCTGGCTAACAATTTATTTTCCATAGTAAAAAAATTATCTTTTTGAATTAAAAATTCATAGGTTTTGTGGAAAATTCATCTTTTTTGGAAAAAAAACCTAATCTTCTTGGGTAAACATTCATATTTTCCTTAAAAAATTCAACTGCTATCTTAATTTTAACATTGTTGCATTATTTTGTTGACCAGATCTTCGTAAGTATTATAATTGATGTTATTTTTTCTCTCTGAATACTTTTAAATCAATATTTTTATAAATATTTTATTTTTGAGGCCATGTAGAGAAAAAAAACATTAATTACACAGCCATACAAAAAAGTATGCGAAGCCCAAAAAGCGTAGTTCATTGTTGCAGTATTGGTCAACATTAGTCGAAATCCTAAACTTTGTCATTTTCGGCATAGTAGCTTTTTCTCTTTTCGACCTTGAATTTTCAGATGAGTTTGCATTTTTCTAAGTTGAAAACCTAGCATTTATAATTGTTTTTTCAGCTTGTTGAGTTCATATTTTCATAGCTTTGATGTTAAAAGCTATTTTCTGAAATTTAGGTGGCGCAAACTTTTTTTTTTCAAACTAATAACACAAAAATTATAATTTTTCGATATTTCTAAAATTTTTCTTGTACACCACTAAGCGGATATTAACAACTATGAAGTCAACATTTTTATTCATAAATTTCTATTATAGAAAGGTACTTTTGAATGAACGAAAATAAATTTTTTAATAAATTTCAAACTTGTTTATAATCAATTTAAGATTTTTTCTGCTCCTAAAAATTTTTTATAAGTAGAAAAAGTCCTAAATTGTTGATAAACAATTCAAATTTTTATTAAAAAATCCATTTTTGTACATTTAAAAGCATATTTCTATAATAGACATTCTTAAATAAAATGTTAACTTCACAATTGTTAATTTCCATGTAGCCGTTCACGAAAAAAATGTTGGTCATATTGAAGCATTATAATTTTCTGGCTACTAGCTTTTTAAAAAAAATTTTTTCGCCACCTAAATTTAAGAAAACATCTTTTAAAATTAACGCTATGAAAATATCAACTCAAGAGCTTGAAAAACTATTCCAAATGCTAGGTAGCCATCTTAGAAAAATTCAACCTCGACTAAAAATTTGAAGTCGAATATAAAAAAACTAGTAAGCAGAAAATTCCAAAATTTTTTAAATTGCAAATGAAATTGTTCGATTGAAAATTTTAATTTTTTTATGGAATTCAACTGTCATTTATTAAACTTTGGTCTTGTTGAAATATCATCAATTTTATTGGGTGAGAATTAATTTTGTTAACTGAAACTATAACTACAGTGAACTTCCGTCTATTCGAACGATCTGAAAATGTACACGTGAGATAATTTAAATTTACCGCAACCTTCAGGTTATTTTTTTCAAGCGACGTTCATTGGCTGCCCGGCCTCGTATCGTTGAGAGCGCTGCAAGCAATTTTTCAACTACGCATGTGCAAAAAAGCGCGGGTTGAATTGAAATCAATAAATACTATCAATAATAATATATATAAATATTTAAAAGAAATTTCGAACTTCAAAAAGGTAATCAATTTAGATCTAAGACATAGGTTATTACTTGAAATATTTTATTATTCATGTAATATTAGAAGTTTATTGTTTTAAATTTGAAATAGACCCTCTCTATTGTTCACATGTACAGTTAAAAATATCGGATCCGTTTTCAAGTCTAGAATGTATTTTCGCAGTCATTCTCCCTTTTTTTGTTCGTTAGTGACCTTTCAGTAGCACAAAATACAATCAAATGTCTGAAATTTGAGGTTAGAGTAGACGATTCTGATCAAATCGATCTGATAGACTAGCCTCAAAGTTTGGATATTCTATTGCATGCCACTGAAAAATCGTTGAAAATCGACAAAACAATGGAATGTGACTAAAAAAATACATTCTGACACACACTTAAGAAATATTGCTATTTGAATATTTATGACGTACTTTTACGTTTAGAATATTTTCTTCAAAAAGTTGTCTGCATTTCCATGACGTCATGCTCAAATACTCCACTCAAACCTAAGAGGGCTTCCTGCTGTTCCGTCATCTTTTATATTGGTCAGCCACTGACGCGAAAAAGAGCGTACAGGGACCATGGTGGGAGGTAACGGCGCGGCGCGATTTCAAATAGGCGGAAGTTCTCTGTATTTCGTTTTTGGTTTAAAATTAATATTTTTAATTAAAAATTGTTCTTTTTCTGTTTAAAACTTTGTTTAAAAATTAAACTAATGATTTATAAATTTAACTAAGTGGCAGAAAATGATTTTTTCTTGAAAATTTATATTTTTTAATTAAAAATTTTACTGTTTCATAAAAAATGTGTGCGTTTTGTTAGAAAATTAGTTGTTTTATGTAAAAAATCACGCTTTGTCTTATTTGAATTTAAGTGAGAGCAAACTTTTTTATTAATATTTTTACCTAAAAATGAATCTAATCCATTTAATATTGATAAATTCTCTAAAACTGAAGCCTTTTGTTGAAAATTGGTCTTTTTCAGTAGAAAATTATAGCTGTTAGTTAAAATATCAACTATTACACTTTTCGATGAAAATTTATATTTTTTGCTCGAGAACTTAACTAATTGGTCAAAAATATAAATGTAATGGATTAATTTATGAAAAAATATTTTCTTTTAAACTCAATTAACATTTTAAAATAATTTAAAAGAATATGCATTATCATCAGAGACAGTTTCCATCAATCAGTGTAGATATTTTTTTCACCACCGTGAAAATAGAAATCAGCATATTCATCAAGTTATTTCTTTAAACAACAGAACTTTTTTAACGTCGTTACAGTATAGATAAAAAATATATTTTTTAATTTTAAAATTGATTTTTTTCTGGAAAAAGTTCTATTTTTGTAGATTCACTGGAAATCGAACCACAGAACTTCCAATTGCCTTTTGGAGAGATCGAAAGAAAAATCTTTTTTCAGCAATACACGTTATCTCAATCCAGGTGTTACATTTTATGATACAAGTAATTTAAAGAAATCTGTATTATCATCAGAGATAGTTAGTTAGATAGTTAGTCCTGTTGCTTCGATTCCCAGTGGCGCGACGAGAGTAGATCTTTTTTCAAACAAAATTTTATTACAATTTTTTAATAATTTATGTTCAGTGGATCGATTTTAGGCCGTGGTTAAATTTCTTGGATATGACAATTTAAATTATCTTACCTAAGGATACGCCTGGCCCAGTACAAACCCAATTAATGGAACTTTGTGAGAGGGCATGGGCGAGGTAAGCAACAGGCTTATTTCTTTGGCATGCATCAATCTTTTCTCCATTTCCGCCTGGTATACGATGAATTTTAAGAAAGTAACCATCCGGCGTTTTTAAGCTATATTCCTCAAACGGGTAACCATCACCATTAACCATTTTTCTCTGTTTCATGTTATAAATAGAAAAAGGTGATGATTTTATTTTAAAATAATTCATATCGATGTATTTTAATTTATGATGTAATTACTTACAATATGGTTACTTAGATCTTGAGGAAGACACGACCCCAGGATAATACTTACATATGTAAGTATTTGCGGTACAATAATGATCTTCATTTTGTGAATTCAAACTTGATTGAAGTTGGACAGACTAAACTCAATTTTCTTTTTTTAATATACAAATTGTAACTCATAAGTAGCATAAACGACAAGCATCGTAGGAAGGCAATAATGTATTACTGAGCGTGCCACATTCTGCGTTAGAAAACTACGTTCTTTGGAGTAGTGGTAAATTAGGTTATCAAATAGGTTATAGGTTCGACACCTTTGTTCAAACAGCTTTCAGTACGTATTAATTTGATAATGAATGCACACGGTATGTTTATAATAATATGCTCGCGAGTGTCATACTTTTTGGACACAAAACGAAATAGATTAAGGTCAATTATGTAAAATAGATTAAATGTTATATGTTTGATATTTCGAACCTATAGATGCTATCGACATACAAAAAAATTATTATTTAATTTTAAAACCATTATTATTAACAATTTTTGTGTATACGATGTTTGCCCCTTTCAATGTTCATGAATCTGATTATATTTGGAATGGATTAACATTTGGAGATCACCCAGTCAATTCATAAGGGTTCAAAGACTTCGAAAATTTCTGATGTGGAACAGTGAATTTGATTAAAGAGTTATAATTATTTATTATAATGATCATATAATGATTTTCCCAAAATCCTATTCCATGTAAAAAAATCCTCTGTTCTAAGTGAACTAATAATTACTTAGGAAAATTCTCTTTCCTAAAGTCTAAATTATAATTCTTTATGGATCCCCTTTTCGCAAGTGACAATTATATACATTTTCAATTATAATTCAAAAATATATTAACTCCCTTTTCCTAAAGCTTAGAAGAAGCACATTTTAGAAAATTTTCAAGTGAACAACAATATTGAAATGCAAACAAATTCTGATTTGGAAAAAGAAATTTTCTAATTCTGCCGAATTCTGACATGGGACTAGGGATTGTTTTTGTAGATTCCCTTTTTATAATTCATAATAAAAATTATTTTTGAAAATTTCTTGTACCATGCCGAAATTTTCCTATTCCAAATCAGTAATCGGAATTACATATCATTCCAGAAATACCCTATTCAGTCAGAAATACAGTTATTTACAACATTTTCTACAATAATCTAGAAATATGGTAACTTTAATTCGGAAGCGGAAAGTTTAAAGTTCTCTCTGATTTTTCGTTGCAAAAAAAACAACATAAAACGAGTTTTCATTTTGAATAAGGAACTTTCGAAATCTGACGATTTTGAACTTGGGAGGGAGACGGTTTTTTAACTTCCCTTCTTGTAGATCAAAATAATATTTTTTTTCTTCTCTCTTCAAAATTGCCTGTTGCCTCGCCTCGGCTCAGAATCATATAATTCTTTTAGCAAATTCACTATTCCAAGTCGGCATTGTAATTTTTTTGTAAAATTCCCTATCACAAGAGACATTCTAAATAAAAATCACCATCACGTGATGCTTTGGACAAAATAATTTAACTTTCAACAAAATAGTGGATATTGTAAACTAATATTAGAATGTTTAACGGAATAGTTTAATCTTCAATTTAAGAAGATGAATTCTTAAATAAGTAATCGAATTTTCATACAAAAAAGAATAAACTTCAACTATAAGCAATTGAATGTTTAAGCTGACAGTTGACCCATCAAGCCAAAAGGACATTTAAATTTGCATTCCGAAAGGACGAATTGTCTATCCAAAAGGACTCATGAACATTTGAAGCCCCAAAAAGCATTTAGGCCCTTTTTAAAAAAACAAAATTATTCATTTTTCTAAAAAGGTTAATCATAATAATTTTATGAGAATAAGTTCAAAGTTAAATGTATTATCTCAAAAACATTTAATTTACCATGCAAAAAGATATTCCATTAGCTGAATATTTTATGAGAACTAAAACCTTCCAATATTTTTGAAAAATGATGAAAAAGGAGAAAAAAATATATTCTCTAAATTGCTTTTTTCCAGTCATGTCATTTTTAAGTACCTGTGTATAAGAATTATTATTTAAAAAATGTTCTGTAAAAAAATTGATTATTCTATCTCCAAAAGTTCTAGAGTTATGTTATTATGAAAAAATGAAATTTAAAAAAAAAATCATTTACTAGAAAGATTTTTTTCCAAACCTAGACACGGCCTTTAAAAATATTTTGAATGGTTTCAGTTCTCGTAAGATATTCAACTCCTGCAGCGCTTTTTGGATGCCTAACTAAGCGTTTTGAGCAAATACACTTTTCAATTATTTTAATATAATATGTTAAATAAAATCTTAAAAAAAAACAAAAATTTAGTTTCCTCTAAAAAGATCCAAACAATTTTTTGTGTGCTTAAAATGATCGTGAGATATTCTAAGAGTTAAATAGAAAAAGGAAACTTCGAAACACACTATGAAGAAAAAATATTATTTTGCTTTTGTTATGACATTTTTTCGATTTTTCTGGAATACCTTTTTTAAAGATTTTGTAAAGTTTCAAAAACACTTTCGAAACCTATAAATCGGGACTAAAGCTCTACTTTTAACTACCTAGGGAGTGTGAAGTACTTTTTACTCGCTCGGGAGGGAAAAGTGACGTCAGAGGTGAATAATAAAAATTATACATCTATGAACTCGCATTTTACAAATAATTAGCCCACTCACCCTAAAAACTATAAGAAAATTTTAGTAATATAAATACCAAAATCATGACAGTTTCCAGAAAGTAATAAAGAAAAATTTATATTAAATTTTGGATCCTTTATGGTAAGGTACCATGTATGCCTGTGAAATGACCGAAATTGACCGAAAATTTCGATTAATTTCCGCAAACTTATAGACAATTTTAAATTTAATTTTAGATCATTTATCTTAGGTTGCCATAAATTATCTTTAATTTTACCATAAATCGCCAAAAAATTCCTGGAAATTTATGAAAATTGGTTTAACTGAATTTTGTGTAATTTATGGTAAGTTATAACATTTACCTGTAAAATTTCCATAAATTTCCGCCAGTTTGTAGACATTTTTAAATTGAATTTTGGGAAAGTTATGGTAAGTTAGTATAAATCACCTTTAAAATTACCGTAAATCATGCTTTCTTTATTGGAAATCTAATATAGGCTAAAATTATGACTGTTTTTCGAAAAAATTTTGTAATCATTCATTTCTTATCAAAGGTATCATATGCACCTACGTTCCTTTTCTTCCTCTAGGTGCATAATATACTATTATTTTTACTAGTTACAAGTCTTATTTCTTCCGTAACTGATAAACAGATCTGCAATTTTCTCGTAGACAAGTGTTTTTACTCCTCTGGTCCATTCAAAACTACTGTGGTTCAAGTTCTTGAATTTTTTTCGACAGACAACATTTGGAAGTTTTTTTATTAATATTTCAACGTCCTGGAAGAAAATAAAAAAAAGAAATTTTAATTAAGCAAAGAACAAACCTACAAATTAATATCTACTGGGTGATAGCCAAAAAGTTGACCATTTTAGACAATATCATTATTTAAAACAAAACATTTTCTAAATGCCTAAATAATTTTTTTATAATTCGGTGTAGCGCACAATAATATGAAAATATGATACTAAGAGATCAAGGTCTCTATTTGTAAGGGATATGAATTTTAAACGTTGCTAACTGTCGCGTGATCAGCAATGCGGCTACGATAAAATAAACGACTTTTTTTAAATCTCTTTAAATTATATGAAAAACAGATAAAAATATTTAAGAAATTGGAAAAAATGACTATTTCCACAATATATTTAATTTCAACTCCAAGGTTTCAAAATTATTATTAATTTTTATTTGAAATCAACGGTAGTGATATAATTTTGCAATTTCTTATTTTAAATTTGTGATTTTAAAGCTATATTAAAAAGTGCTCTGACACACGAAAATTATTGAGATAACTTTAAAAACAAAGTATTATTTCAAAGGAAAAGTGGAAATTTATTCATAAAAATATTCTCTAGTTTGTTTCATACTTCTGGAGATGCTAAGAAATCATGAAGCCCTTCAAAAACGGCTATAGGTGCAGTTATTTTTTCCAGGGGATAGTCTGGAGGAATTGCTGAGTTGTATATTTTCATATTTTCACTTTTTCCATAATCATATTGACGAAAAGTACCTGTATAAAAAAGAATTATATTGACACAGTTGTAAAGAAACTATTGTGAAACGACTAAATTCTGAATTTAAGTTGTCTGCCTATCTGTTCTGCATGAATTAAATTTATATCCAAAAACTATAATTTTATCAAATTAAAAACATGAAAAACATTTAAATTTTCAATTATTCCCAATTAGAAACATTCAACTTGAATTGAGAATTTATTCTAGTTATTATCTCAAATATATCAATTAACTGGTTATACATCCTTTGCGAATTTTATGGTTTTTAGATTATTAACATCACAAACAATTGTATGCCACAAAACAAGTTTTTATTATTTCTTGTAATTCTTGTTTTAAATGATCAAAAACTTAATGAATATTTATTATACTTCATACAATAACCTGGGTTTATGACGCCAAAACTGTAATGAGTCAGTTGTTTTGTAGAAAATCCTCCAGGAAGGTATACAATTTCTTTTCGTACAATTTCCTAAAAATCACAATTTTTCCAAATAGCCTTAACAGAATTACACCAAACTCTCGCTATCAGTCAGTTGTCGGGGGTTGCCTCCAGAGGGCCCTACTTATCTGAGAAACTGAGTGAGCCAGCAGTTCTAGGAAGACTGAGAACGGGGTGACTGAAAGCGAGAGTTTGGTGTATTACAAAATATGAAAATTTAAACATGTTGAAATTATTTTTACCAAATCTTGGCCATTGTAGTCGATTCCAAATGTAGAATATGTAAGCATAAAAAAAAGAATCCTAGATATTCTATGTTTTAAAATAAAGTTACTAATATTTGCCAACAAAGGTGAACCGGTGATACCAAAGTGACCTACTTTATCTAGGAACTCCTATGATAATAAATATGAATTATTGCTTATCGCACTCATTAAAAAATAATAAAAATAATAAAATAATATTATACTATTATTGTTTTAACATCAGAATCAACAATTCAACAGTATATTTTTAATAATTAATTCTAAGATTGTTCTCACTGAGATAAAACGGCCGAGAATCATAAACGGCAACCACGTAAGTCCTTTAAGATGCCCCGCAAAAGCAACTGGTGCCATGTTCAGAGCTAAAGTTATTTTTTTATTGTATTCAGGTCTTAGAGATCCCATGACAAGGAACTCGGCACATGACTGGGAATAGCCTATATAAAAAAGTTCACTTTTTCCAGTCTGATTCAAAATGAAGTCTATTGTTTCAGGAATGTCGATAACACCACTTTCATGCCAACTATGGAAAAATTAATCAAATTCAACCTAATTCATTGAAAAATGTAGTTTCTTTTAGGATATGTTTCTAATTTTAATATCACCTGAAGTTCCAGAACCTGGGACTTGTTGTTGAGTAAGTTTCATGCTTTTGGGTAAAAATGGTTCCTCGATTATTTCCCAACCACACGTCAAATCCTTTGTCAGCGAGCAAATAAGCTTTTAATAGAATATGCTAATTAGTAATTAATGTAAATTTGTCTTATTTCTTAAGTATAATTTTATTAAAACCAAAATTGATGGTGTCTCTTCTGGTTTCAGAGATATAATTTTAGCGAGTGTGCATCGCTGATTCTAATTGATTTTCTTCGCTTTTTTTGTTCTTGATTAATTTGCACATGATCTTATCACTTTCGCAAAAAATGTAAAGAAAAGTTAATTCATTATCTAAAATGCAGTTAACAGTGTTGATTGAGTTGCTGAAATTTAGAAAATGCCGTAACAGACAATGACGGCAAAAAAATATTGAAGAGTGGAATTATTATAAAATATTATTTAATAATGAATGCATAATTGTTATTTAACATTATATATCATAATATAATATAATATTATTATACACAATTATTTTATCTTTTGTACGCTTTCTTTAAAGCAACCGAAAAGTCATTAGTGTTATTAGTAATAAAATTTTACGTTATAATAATACAAGAATTTAATATTATTAGATACATTGAAAATAAAATAATTCAGAAATAAATTAACTAATTCGATCTTATTTAGCGTAGGTCATGAGATCAAGAACATAGGTGTCGTGCAGAATACAAAGAGCAAAGATTCAAATAATAAGAAAGAATTTAACAAATTTCTTAACTAAAATAAATTATAATTGTCCAATTTGTAATTCAAAACGTTCAGAATTGAACAATTTTATTTTTAATTCAAAAATGTCAAAATTGAAAGCGTTTAGATTAAAATGGCAAAGAAGAAAAATTTCAAAAAGTTAAAAACTAAATATTTGCTGCTTTTAAATTTCAAAATATATATAATTTAAAATTCAAAGGAAAAAAATAGTATTATTTCTAATTGAAAGAAGTCAAAATTCAATAATTTAAAAGTGAAAACTTTGGAATTTTAATCAATTTTGTTTCAAAACAATCAAAATTTGACAATTTTAAATTAAAAGTTAATTAAATAATACATAAAGTTCTAAAATTCTAGAAATCCATTTTTTATTAAATAAAATTAAATTGTTTTAACATAAAAACTGATTTGGTAATTTCTTCTAAAAGCAAAAAACAATTTAACCTTTATTTTCACTGTTCATAATGAAATAATTTTTTGTTCTATACCTTTAAACTTCCATTATTTTTAAAAAAATTCGAAATTAAAATTTATTGTGAATGTGAAATTTTAAAAATGAAAATAAGTCGCAAAGTATTGCGATATTAAAACTTTTTTGTGCTCAAACCGTAAAAATGTCTATTACTTTAAGTAAATATAAACGCTTAGAAATTAACCATTTTTAAATTGTCAATTATACTTTTCGAAATTGAACCATTTCAATTTTAATCGCAGAATTCAAATGTCCTTAGATTGCTGTTAGGTAAATTTAAATTGCTTGTAAATAAACTATTTTTAATTGTTCAATTATACTTTTCAAATTCAACCAGTTTAATTTCAATTCCACAAATTAAATTTGTGACGGGCAAAAGCTTGAAGTTTAACGTTTACCATGAAAATTGTGAATTCTAAAAATTAAACTGTTACAATTAAAAAAAATTATTTAATTGTTCAAGAGAGAAATTGTTTTCTTCTTTTATAACTGAGTTTGAAACGTCCATCTTTTTGGAACATTTTTCAAATAAAACAACTTCAGTATTTGATACTTAGCGATTTAGAAGAATTTATAAGGCAGAAAGACTTGTGCGTTTAAAATTGAAACCAAACTATTTAGAATATTTCAATATAAAATTATTAAATAAAAAACTAACTGAAATTGAATTAGTTGATTTCTAAACGGTTAACTTTAATTGAAGCAATAGACATTTTAAAGAATTAAAGTACAATGAAATTGCCTAAATTAGATCATTTTGATTTTATGGTTTTGATTTTTGGAAGCTTCTGTTTGAATTTCATTTCCATTTTTCGTTCCATTGTTTAAATGTTACCGACCTAAAATATTTTGAATTGAAGTGTTTTAAACTCACAAGTATTTGATACATTTACAAGATATAAAAACAATATATACGAGTAGCAAAGCGAGTGTAAGTGTGAATGGGAAATTGAGTGACTGTTTTGATATTATGCAAGGCGTTAGACAAGGATGCATTATGACTTTATGGCTATTTATATTATTTATGGACAAGAGTTTAAGAATTGCTCTTTTCGACGAAGAAGATGTGGATCTCGAAACGGTAAGGGTACGTGGGTTAGCGTTCGCAGATCATAAGGATGCTATGGCAGAATCTATTAAAAAATTAAATATAATGAGACAAAAACTATAGTGTTTGAAGGAAATAGTGAAAAAACAATATAAAATATTGTATTAAACGATTACAGAATTGAACAGGTTGATAAATTTGTATACCTTGGTAGCCTTTTTACCAGTGACGGGAAGATAGATGAGGAGTTAGATAGACGCATAAACGAAGGTAAAAAGGTTATTGGAAGAGCAGGCCCCCTTATCAGAAGTAAAAATATATCAAATAAGGCTAACATAACGATACATAGTTCTATATTTGTGCCGACTGTACTATACGGCAGCAAGACATGGGTATACAAAAAAAATACAAGAGTAAAATTAACGCGATTGACATGAGATTCTTGCTCAGATGTGAAATTATAAAATTACTTAAATTTAAATTGGATTTAATTTTATTCATAACTATTGATAAACCTTGCAGTATTCCTAAAACATTGTTTAATTTTAGCGAAGTACAATTAATGAGAAAGCAATGTCAATGCAGTCGAGAAAATTTTGGTCGCCAATTTTTTATTTTATATAGAAGAAAGTTGCAGTAAAAAAACTCCTTACAAAATTCTTTTTTCAGTTGCGCACATGTAATTAAGTTTATTTTTTACTGATTTTTCTCTTTGTTATTTTGTAAATTTATCTGTTTATACGTAAAATAAAATTCAACCCTATTTTTCATTACAGAGATATAATGTTAGAATATCAAAAATGTTGTAGTTGGCAATAATTTTTAAAGTATTCTTTAATGTGCAAGTTATTCTTTAACAATTAGTATCGGCAACATTAGTTTAAGATTTTTAAGATTTTCAAGAGTAAGTTTCATTTAGGGAAATTTGCTACAGGTAAGACAGATATATTATCGATTTATTTATTTAGATCACAATAGACAATAGAGCTAAAATTCAAAAAATTAATTTTTATTGGAACATTTTTTTGCGTAGACAAATAATGCTATTAAAACTTGGTAAGTGTTGATGGGCTATGAGAAAAATTAATTTTATTAAAAAGTTTGAACTCAAAGGTACTTTAAAATATTGTTTGAATAAAAATTTTTTCTGCAATTTAACTCTTTGTTAACATAAGAAAATATGTTTGAAAATATATTTTTTTAATGTTGTCACTCCATTAAAATTTTAATGTTATAGAAACTAGACTCAATTTAAGGATCAACGAGGACAATTTTTTTTATTTAGCAGTTTTCTCTTGATAGTACATTTGGAAATTTTTGGGGGATGATATGGGTTAAAATAGATCAATTTTGAATTTTTAAAGAAAAACCATGTTAAAAACAACACAACATTATTTCCCTGCAGAAAATAATGTTATAGGTAATCCTTGCAGTATTTTGTGAAATAAGTAAACATGGTTATTTCATTCATCTTCTTAATGTTTTTGCTTAATATAATAGGGTTTGATATCAAGTGTCAAGAGGTTTACTTTCATGAATTTTCTTGTATATTTTTCAAAATATTTTAGTCATACTCAGCGAGGCTTCGATTTGTTACTTAAGGGTGCATGAAATGAAAAAATTCTTTACTTGCAATAATAAATGTTATAAAAAAGTTCTATTAACAAACACGGAATGTTACAGATTGCTCATTTGTAAAGAATAATCGGGCATTAATAGTATTTACATTTATCGACAAAATGTACTTGATCACAAAAATATGACTCTCCATATTATTTGTTAATTTTAGAAACTTAAATTAAATTATATTTCCGGTAAAGTTTAGTGCTGAAAAAAATTCTATTTGATATTGTTTACTCAATATAGAAGCAAATTATATAGACAAGTAATGACGATAAGTATTTGTCAGAATAAAATCATATTAATACTAACACTGGCTGATACTTTTGTATACAATTTGCTTCTAAAATTAACAAATTATACTAAATGCCAAACTTTCCTTACTAAATTCTTATAAATCTCACTGGAAACATAAATTAACGACAGTTAGAAAATAACTTTTTTTCACTTCAAAAGTTCACACGATAAATACGTTCACATCACTTGTTTCTAAAATTAACGCATAATATGGGGAGACATATTTTTGTGATCAAGTATAACTTTATCGATAAAAGTATGTAATATTAATGCCAAAATATTCTTCACAAATGAGCAATCTATAATATTTAGTTTTTGTTAAAAGAACTTGTTTATAGAAATTATTAAAACAACTCAACATTTTTTTCATACCACGCACACGAAATTAAACAAAATTTGCAGCTTCTATCGTTTGTCAGGTGATATTTTAAGGACCAGAAAAATTAAATAAAAAATTTATTTGGACTTTTTTCAGGCAAAATTTGCAAACATTTCTAAAGAAAAAAATTTTAAGTTTAAAAATATATAATTACATTTCGAATGCATCCGAATAACAACAAAATTTAATTATCGGTTCCAGAAATGAAGATAATTCAAAAAAAGGCAACCCAAAGATTCAATATGCCCTAGCACCCAACATTTTGAAATTTAAAAAAAATTCTTTTGAACCAAAAATATATCTCATATATCATTATAACTTTACGAAGTTTTATTAAAATCCAAGGAACACTTTCAGATTCTGATATTCCAGACGTGTAATGGCTCATTTGATAATTCAAATAATCTTACCTAAGGATACATTTCGACCAGTAGTAACCCAATCTATGGAACTTCCTGTGAGAGGATGGACGATATAAGCAATAGGCTTATTGCTTTGGATTTTATTAAAGTTTTCTCCATTTCCTCCTGGTATTCGATAAATTTTAAGAAAGTATCCATCCTCCGTTTTCAAGTTATATTCCTCAAACGGGTAGCCATCATCATTAATAATTTTTCTCTGTTTTATATTTAAAATTTTAAAAATAGGTGCTGATGTTATTTTAAACTGATTCATAACGCTGCATTTTAATTTAATATGACTTTACTTACAATTTTCTCGTTTACATCTTGAGAAACGCTCGACACGAGGATAATACTTACATAAGTAAGTATTTGTGACAAATGTATATTCATTTTTCGAATTCAGACTTAATTACATTTTGAGAGACAAAGCACATTTTTTCACTTTTAATATAAAATTTGTAACTCATAAGTAGCATAAGCAACAAACATTGAAGAAAGGCAATAATGTATTACTGAGCGTGCCACATTCTGCGTAAGCGAACAAGTCCAGGTTAGGTACTTTTGTTTAAGCAGCATTCAATACGTATTAACTTGATAATGAATTTATGTAGTACACTTATAATAAATTACTCGCGATTGTCATATTTACGAGTATTGAATACAATACGAAATAGACTAACTTCAATTCCGTAAAAAAGCTTAAACGTTAAATGTTTTACATTTCGATACTCATAGTTGCTATCGGTACCGAGAAAAATTATTCGTTGATTTAAAAACCATTCTAATAATCTATTATACCTGATAATATTACCATACCTGATAATATTATCACCATATAATATTAGCATACTTTACAATATTTGAGATAAGATTTAACCTAAAAAAAATTTTTTTTCATTGACTACGTTGATTTCGAGGGTGCCTACCCGATAAAAAATGTTGAATATTCGATAATTACCCGGTCAATTTATAAGTGTTCAAGAGATCCAAATAATTTTAGGTACATTTTTTAAAGATCTCAAGACAATTCTAAACATTTTTAAAGACTTCGGACATTTTTGATTTGGCAAAGTGAATTTTGAAAAAGAATTATAATTCTGAATTTAAATCGAGATTTAAAAATTAAACTTCCTTCCTCTAAATCAGAATTATAATAATTTCCCAAAAATCCTATTCCATGTAGAAAATTATCTGTTCTAAGTCAAATAATAATTCCTTATGAAAATTCCTTTAGAATGATTTTCTACAAAACAGTAGAATTTTCGAAGAAAAATAGATATCTTTTAACAAAATAATTAAATTTTCAAAAAAAGAGTTATACTGAAGAAGGTTAAATTTTCAACAAAATAATTTAATTCCCAACAGAAAGGTTACATTTTCTACCAGAAAGTTAAGTTTTTAGCCAAACAGTTGAATTTTTAACTAGAAAAGATTAATCTTTAACGATATTTAAACTACTGCGATGTCTGATAATCATTTTAAGGCCAAAACAATCATTTCTGACCTTTAAAAAAAATCAATTTTCAATTTTTTAAAAGTCTTATAAACATACTTTTGCAAAAATATGTTAATATTAAAATTGCTTTACCTCAAGAAATTTAGTTTATAATCCGAAAAAGTAGACCAGAAGCTTAGTGCGCTATGAGAACTGTAAACCATCAATATTCTTGAAAAATGGTGGAAAAGTGATAGAAAATTAGTGTTTTATTGCTTTTTTCCAGTCTGTCCCAAGTACCTACGCATAAGAATTAAAATTTATGGAATTTATGAAAAAAAGCTCTAAAGGTTTTGGAGTTATAGCTAATTTATTTTTTGGGAATAATTAAAAAATTCTAGTTTTCGTAAAATACCTCATTTTATATGCGTCGCCACAAAGTACTACAAGGAAACTCAACGTCATGTGTTCAGCTGGCTCCATTTCGGGATCCCCTGTCCTCGGATTTTCATTTATTCTGCGATGCGAGCAACCCTTCCGTGAAAATGTGCAATTAGAAATTGTCGTCTGCTATGGAGTGTGGACCATAGATTGCCGTTTCCGTTATAGGTTAAGTTTGGTTATGTCGGGTGTCAGCGGGTGTCAGCGGGTGTCATCACGAAGTGATAATAAAAATTCCTCATAAAAATGAGGAATAAAAAAATAATGAAAAGTAAGTATAGACATGGAAGATCCGAAAAAGAAATCAAAAGTACAACGTTTAATTGAAATTATTGTAATTTCGAAGTGCGCGTTTTATTATTAACGTGTCATTTCTCCAAACGCGGCTCCAAGTGTGTTTAAAAATGAAATTACAAAACGTAAAAAAAAACGTTTATTGCCATTTTTCACGTTTACATAATTTATTAATTGTTGTGAAATACGAAATATTAAATTGCACCACCATTGCATTTTGAGATTTTAGGTTATGTTTTTACCGATACGAAAATTCCGCGACGTCACGTGATCTCGTCGTTCCTAGAGTTTCCGCACGTAGCGCTCTCGTCTGGGAATAAATGAAAATCCGAGGACAGGGGATCCCGATTGTGGGCTGTTTTCCAAGATCCGCGCCATAGACGTTGAGTCTCCTTGTAGTACTTCGTGTGCATCGCTAATAAAAGTTGCTAGTACATCATTTCAAAAAGACTTAATTTTTAACAATAAAAAAAATTAGCAATGCTCCTCCAGCCGAATTATGGCCTTCTGAAAAGGAGCCTTTTATTGAAATTGTGTTGAACATTTTTTTCTTAATTCCTCGTTTTCAAAGAATGAGATATTTATGATAAATTAAATTTCGATTTACGCATAATTTGATGCTATTAAATGTAAAACCATGTTTTTCTAGATCTGCTTAAAATAATATTTTCTTTGATTAATTAATTGGCAACTTTCATCAGTGATGCATAGGAAATAAGTTATTTCAGAAAATCTAGATTTTTTTTAATTATTCACTAAAAATATACTTCTAAGGGCATTGCGGTATACCTAAATACGGCCTTTCTCAAATATTGAAAGTTTTGAATCAATAAAATTCCACTTTTAACTTATTTTTATGGTAATATGTTGATTCTGTTGGGCTGGAAATGATCATGAGATATCCCAGAAATTCAAACAGAAAAGAACCTGGATTATTGGGTTGAAGTCATTCGAGACACACTATGAATAAAAAATATGTTTTTTCTTTTGTGATTATACTATTTATATGTTTTTCTGGGATACCTTTAATCGATGAGAAACAACCCAATTTAATGCTTTTTTAATAAATAAATTAATAAAAAAATCAATAAAAGTTTTTGGTGAAAAATAGAACAATTTCTATGGTTTTGTAAAGTTCTTAATGCAGCACAAAACACTTTTTTCATGTTTAGTTGTTACAAGTTTTGTTCATTCCGTAATTGATAAAAAGATCTGCAATTTTCTCGTAGACAAGTTCTCTGACTCTTTTGGTGAACGCAAAACTACCGTAGCTCAATTGTCCGAACTTTATTCTACAGACAACATTTGGAAGTTTCTTGGCTAGTAATTCAACTTGCTAAAAAAAGTATAATAGTTCGATTTTAGTTCAGAAAAAAAGAAACTTCCAAATTAATATCTATTGGGTGATTGGCAGAATATTAGCTATTATATTAAATGTAATTTTGGAAAAAGAAAACGATTTCCAAAGTGTCTAAATACATTCTTTTATATAAGGGTAATCAAAGAAACTACGACAATACTATGGCTGTTCCAAAAGTATCCGACCTACGTTCATGTCTTCGCGCGGAGAGACGCAGGCGACCTCTGGAGGGTACGAACGTCACCAGCAACTCCTAAACTTCTCGTCAGTAGCCCGAGAAACCGATAAAGCGACTTGGTTCCCGCGCAGCGTGTATTTGTTTACATCGTCTTTTTTTCGTTCGTCGCAATTCCCGAAACTGATCACAGACAGACAAAAAAACCTTCGATTAGACATCGCTCAGGACAATCTGGAAATGATCAATAGTGATGAAAACTTTCTTAAAAAGGTTATAACTGCTGATGAAACATGGGTTTATGGTTATGATCCTGAAAGAAAACAACTATCTTCGCAATGGAAGCTTCCTTCCGAGCATCAGCCTAAAAAAGCCCATCAAAGTCGAAGCAACGTCAAGTCAATGTTGATTTTTTTTTCGATTATGAGGGCTTTGTGCATCACGAATATTCTCCTACAAGCCAGACTATCAACAAAGATAACTGCGTTGAAGTTCTGAAAAAATTGTGTGATGCAATCAGGAGAAAAAGATCGCAACTTTGGGAAACCGGTGACTGGCTTCTTCATCACGACAATGCTCCAGCGCACGCATTAAACCTTGTGCAGCAGTATTTATTGGAAGACAGTGTTGCGCAGCTTTGCCAGTCTCCATACAGTCCCGATATAGCTCGCTGCGACTTTTGGCTGTTTCCTCGATTGAAAATGCTGCTTAAGGGACATCGATTCGACGATAAAGAGACTGTTGAAACTAATACGACGAATGCACTAAAGGCGATTCCGAAGTCTGACTTTCAAGAGTGCCTTAATAAGTGGAAACATCTATATGAGCTTCTTTTTCAATCAAATGGGGAATACTTTGAAGGATGCCACCTCCAGGATGACGAAGAATAAATCAAGCGCCGAGAGATCGAGTTAGGTCGGATACTTTTGGGACAGCCCTCGTATCAAAAAATATTAAAATTTTATCATTCTAAAAATTTCGAGAACGTTCAAAGTTTTGATTATTATACATTTCAGGCGTTCAGCTTGAATTGTAAAATAATTCTAGTTGTTAGAATGATAAAAAAATAAATAAATTGACGGGATATACATCCATAATAATAAATTATAATAATATAATAATACGTTTCTCAGAATATGTATTTATTATTTCTTGTAAGTCTGGTTTTAAAGAATTGAAAAATGTATTATTATTATTTATTATAAAGGGTACGATTACCAGGGTTCAAAACACCTGAATTGTAATGACCTAATTGTTTTGTATACATTCCTCCAGGACTGCATACAATCTCTTTTCTTAGAGATTTCTTAAAAATCACAATTGTTAAAGTTATTTTTAACAAATCTGCACCATTGTAGTCGATTTCAGAAATTGAATATAAAAGGACAAAAAAGAAGAATGTTGATATTCTATGATTTAAAATGAAGGCAATACCAATTATACCAAGAAAAGTGAGACTGTTATGCCAAAGTGACCAAAATGATCAAGGACCATCTATGACAAAAAAAATGTGAATCAGTGCTTTTCGTATGCATTCAAAAATAATACAAATAATGAAAAAATATTATATTATTATTTGTATAACATAAAAATTAGAAATTCAATAGTACATTTTTAATAAGTATTTCTAAGCTTGTTCTCTCTTTGATAAAACGACCAAAAATCATTACTAGCAGCCGTCCAACTCCTTTAAGATTCCGTTTAAAAACAGCTGGTGCCATGTTCAGAACTAATGTTTTTTTTTATTGTATTCAGGTTTTGGAGATCCCATGACAACTAATTCTGTGCATGATTGGGAAAAGATAACAAGGAAAAATTCACTTCTTCCAGTCTGTCCCAAAATGAAGTCGATTGATCCGGGAATGTCGATAAAACCAGTTTCGTGACAACTATGGAAAGATTCTTAAATTATTGCGGATATTATTCAAAAAAATATATTGTAAGAATTTAATTTATAATAAGTTATTTCATTAATTCTAGTTTCACCTGAGGTTCCAGAAGCTCGAACCTGTTGTTGTGTAAGTTTCATGCTCTCGGGCAAAATGGGTTCCTCGAATATTTTCCAACCACACATCAAATCCTTTGTCAGCGATCCGATAAGCTTTTAATAAAATATGCTAATTAATCATTGTAAAATAATGAGACCAGAACCGCGTTTTAGTAACCCGCGGTTTAGGACTCCCTAGAACTGCTGGCCCTCGCGTATATGGCCTAGAGTATATTGCACACCATTATGAATTCCAATTGGAGACGGGTCAGACGGCCCTGCCAATTTTCTGCTTTATAAAATTTTAAGTGCAAATGAAAATAAGATGTCGTCCATAAACTTTTTACGTTATAAGTTGAAGGGAAGAGGGGTTCAAATCAAAATATACGGTTGGTAACAAGGAAAGGCGGGGGAGGGATGTAGTGAAAATAACATTTCGAATTTAAATAAGTTTACGAACGTTTCCTAATGATAAATTTGAACAAAGTTTGCGACTAAAGAAAATCCAACTGCTTTTGGGTAAAGGCTAATTATTTATGTTTAAAAATTTAGTTATTTTCTCTAAAATGCTACTATTTTCTTAAAAAGTCCTATTTTTTGGTTGAAAGTTAAACAACTTTATCAAAAATCCGTTTTTGTTTTTTAAAGATTCACCATTTTAGTTGAAAATTTATCTCGTTGGTTTAAAATGTAACTAGTACATTAAGAAATTGATTTCATTGGCTGAGAATTCATTATTTGAACAGATGTCTATCAACTCCGTTCATCTTTTTAAGTCGAAAATTCGACTCTTATTAAAACTTCGTCTTTCATGATAGAAACTTTTTGGTTAAAAATTCACCACATCTTCAGGCAGAGCATTAAGCTTCGCTTTTTTAAAATTGAATTTATTGGTAAACAATTTACTTTTATTCAACTTTTCAAGCTGAAAATATAATTATACAATGTTTGTTTGAAAACGTATATTTTGTAATTAAAAATTTACCTTTTCGGTTGCAGATTTCTTGAGTAGGTACTTGTTAATTGTTTTATTCAAAATTCAGCTTTTGGGTTGTAAAATTGAACTCCCCTGCAAACAGTTCACCTTTTATTTTGATAACACAATTTTTTTGTCGTTATTGAAATTTGTTCATTTTCGGTAGAAAATTAATATGCTTCTTGGTAATTCATCTGTGCAAGTTAAAAATAGCTCTACGAGTTTGAAAATATGACTATATTTTTTTGAGAGACTGTGCATCCAAGAATCAGTTATTCTGAAGAAGTATATCCAAAACTTTCAATTTATGCAAAAAGAATTGTGTAGATGGAATTGCAAATATGTTTCTAATGAACAATATAATCGGCATAATAGAGACAAATATGTTTCAAAAATGCAGACTATATTTTGTTTAAAATTTTTTATTCTGGAATAAAATTTCATCCTTTATGGCATAAAAGTAATCTTTCTCGGTCCAACATTCATCATTTTTTTATGAAACCAAAAAGATTGGTTGCTTGAAAGATCAAGTATTACATTTTTCGATAAGCATTCATATTTTTTGTGTGAGAAGACAACTACTTGATTAAAAATAAAATGAGATGACTAGTTTGTAAAAAAGTAACTTTTTCACCCTTAATTAACATTTTAGCATTTTAAAATTTAAGAATTAAAAAATTGTATAATACTTTAAAATAATTTCTTGTCAGTTGTGGGATTTTACGTCGTGGCTACATTTTTTGTATATGATAATTCAATTAATCCTACCTAAGGATACATGTCGCCCAAAAGAAACCCAATCTAAGGAACTTCCGTAACCGTCATTAGTTATTATTTCTCTCTTTTTGATATTTTCAGTCTAGAAATAGATGTTTCTTTTATTTTAAACTAATTCATATTGTATTATGTATATGTACAATCATTTATTCTACCATTACTTGCAATTGTCTTGTTGAAACCTTGAGGAACACTCGACTCCAGAATAATACTTAAATGAGTAACTAGTTGCAGTACAATGAAAATTTTCATTTTTCGAATTCAAACTTAGTTACATTTTTAAGAAACAAACTCAATATTGTGCTTATCATGTAAAAATTGTAACTCATAAGCAGCATACACAAAAAACATAGAAGGAATTCAATAATAACACAGTGTGCGACATTCTGCGTTAGCCAACTGCATTTTATATAGTAATGTTAAGTTAAGTTATAAATTGGGTTTCTTTGAGTCAAACAAGTAAAATAAATACGTGATGCAAACAATATGGTTTGATTTTTGTTTAAATATTTTTCAATGCATTTTATATTCACCATAAATTCACGTGGTATGTTGATAATAAATTAATCGCGAATGTCATATTTACGAGTAGTTTATACAAAAGGAATAAGCCTATCTTTTTTATGTCAATGAGATAACACATTATATAAAAATATAATATATTTTTTTATAATTTTTTCAGAATAATCTTCATTTTATTGTTTAGACGCTGTTGGTACGAAGAAAAATTACTTGTTGATTTAAAAACCATTGTTAACGACAATTTTTGTATATTCTTAAATGAATAAAAACGAATTTTTGGGCGAAAGAAATTTTCTCCCTTCAATTTGTATTTCTTTAAAATTGACAGTATTCTTTCACAGAAAAGAAGAAATTTAGGAAGTAGCATTTGCAAAATTCAAAATCACACTTTTCTTTGTCACACTAGTGGGTGTGGTAAATAATAATTTTTTTCATAAGCTCAAAATAAGCTAAAGTATGGTCTTAGCATTTTTTAGGGATTCTGGGATGTCTCGCGATTATTTTAAGCCCAGAAAATCGCTTAGGCCCTTTTTGAGAAAACTGCATTTTTTATTTGTTTAAAAAGGTTAATCAACATAATTTCATTTTGCACAATATGGTTTGACTTTTGTTTAATTATCTTTTAATGCATTTTATATTCACCATAAATTCACGTGGTATGTTGATAATAAATTATTTGCAAATATCATATTAACGAGTATTTCATACAAAAGCAAGTAGCCTATCTTTTTTATGACAATGAGAGTGCAAGTTCACATAAATTGTACTTATTAAATTTTACTTTCTACTTATTAAATTAAAACTTTTAAACTGTCAGATGAATGATTAAAATTATTAAACATGTTTTATATGAGTGCTTTTCACTGTAAGTATTTTCTGGTAAAATTTTTAAGTACTTTTAATTTAATTATATATAGTTCACAGAAAAACAGAAGATAAACTTAATATCGATTTCCGATGAAAGATTCGCTGCAACAAAAATTAACTTTGCAGGATAAACTTTAAACAAATATGGGTTAAACTTTCTTTTGTTTTTCCATGAAAACACATGTGTTTAAAAAAAACGCGAATTTGTCTGAATATAACGTTATCCCTCTAAAAAATGTCCTGCAACAAACTCTATCATTACTTTATTCTATGTTAAATTACATTTTATTAGCTCAAAATTAAGGGTCTGCAAAAAGCTTGAAACTTCGAGTCGATTCGATTTTTTTCGAGTTAAGTCGTGCTCGGGTATTCTCGAAATGTCGAGTTCTCGAAATTTTCGAGCTTCCTTTGAAGTTAAATATCTGCTGTTTAGAATAACCGATTTTATGCCAAAAGGGTTAACATCAGTTTATATTGTTAAAAATAGTATATCTTCTTTGAAATCTAATTTTTTTTGTTTGAAATTACCGATTTCCGGTGAAAAACGTTACTATAACGTTAAATTATTCAATAATTGTGAATATTCATTTAACCTATATCGAAATATTCGGTGAAATCGATAACTTAAACCTACAATGAAACAAATGTTTTAATTCGCATTAACGTCCGATGATTTTTTTTACTAAAAATACCGATTTCTAGTGTAAAACACCAACATAACATAAAATGGTTAAAGAGTTCTGAATCTCATTTGAGATTTTTCTAATATAATTGGTTTTTAACAAAGTTATTGGATTTTTATTAAAAATGCTAATAATTCCCAAAGGAAAACACTAGCTTAAATTAAAAGAAAATCATTGAGAATTGAAAATCTTATTAAAAATTTAATGATCTTTCTGCAAGATAACCAATTTTTTGTTAAGAACGTTAACATTATTTGGAACTATTCAAAAATTGCAAATCCTATTCGAAATATAGTGATCGCTCTCTTAAAAAATAGCAGTCTTTGATGAAAAACTCTAACCTAATTTAAAATTGTTAAAAATTAGATATCTTACTGATTTTTGTTTAAAAATGTTAATATCAAATAAAAAAATTTATACAACCTAAAGTTTTAAATAAATCTCAAATCTTCTTGGAAACTTTCTGATTTTATAAGATTTGTTTTAATCCAGTGAAAAGCACTCATACAAAACACGTTTAATAATTTTAATAATTTATCTGACCGTTTAAAAGTTTCAATTTAACCGCTTAAAACTATGATTTCCCTTTAAATCAAATTTTCAAAAGCTCATTCTACTCATTAAAAGGTTCTTTCAAATTTTATTTATCACGTTTTTAATAAATATTATTTATTAAATGGTTGTATTCAAAATATTACTAAATAAAAATAATTTTACGTATTATTTCTAAATCAACTAATGTCCATAAAAAATGAATGAAAAATGCTTTTCTTAATTAAAATAGAATGGAAATTACGCATTTTTGTCTAAAGCAGATGCAAGAACAGAAATATGCAAATAACTTTAAGTGATAACCATGTAAATGGCATTTCCTTGAAGACACGTTTTACTGCCTTAAAAATTTCCAAAATGCTTTCTGATATTGTGTTGGAGGGATGTATCCAAATTCGAACAGGTAGTGGGTTTTTATCTTAATAAATTGTGATCATCATCTGATTCTTCCCAAAAAGAATCTTCAGTTGCATTAGGATCGTCAGTATCCATTGATTCGTGAGTTGATTGGTCACTTTTGTTTTCAGAGTGATTTCTAATACCAATCTTGGCTGGTGTAACACTTTTGACATCTGGGTAAACGATGTTCTCCAAATATTTTTTAGAAAAACCTCCTGTTTTGCATAAGGGATCGTTCACATATTACGTAAGGATGTTTTCTTTTGTTTATATCGTTGTGTCACTTTTTATTTAATGGCAACTTTATTCTCATCTTTATTTAAACAAAAGAAAACAGCCTTACGTAATATATGAACGATCCCTAAGCAAAAGTAACAATCAGTATCATAATCGTTGGGCTCACGCCAAACAGGTGGTTGAATAACAGTCTGCGTCTTGGTACTTTCATCTTCCCAATTTGACAAATTTAATCTAATAGCATGACATATTCAGGTTGGTACCCACGGTTTATCCAAATTTTTCACTGGAGTTCCATAACAGTTGAAGTATGACGTTTTTATCGAATTATTAATTGATCGACGGTATTTCTCCGTTTGTTACTTTCCACAAACGTGACAAAACGTATTAACCTTATTAGAGCAAGGAGTTCTTGTGTTTACTTTTTTTCTTATAATGAACAGTAACGTGGAAATTCTCAAACTCACTATATACAAAAATCACGATCGAGACGAAATATAACCGCTAGACCGCTAGACAGATTTCAAACACAAAAATAATTTTATTACCTACGCATCCAACCGTTCGCCCGCCACTCAAACGTGATCTCCAACACGGAAAGATTTGTAGCAAAAAAACAAATTTCATCACCTACGCATAACACGTCATAAAAGCGTCGCTAGCTTAGTGAGCCAGCTAGGGATCGAAGACTGTCTGCGCCGTATAACGGCGCGCACATACAGCGAATGTGATCATTAGAATGCACACAGACTGCGCAGTAGCATTCCGCGCAGTCCGTCTTCTTTTGTTTTATCAATGTGCGAAGTTTGGTTCCAAACGACTGCACGCTTTTTTGTTGTTAATTTTGTGCGGGATCCTTTGTTCTTTTTTTAAGCCCTAAATTGTGGCCGCCATATTGGATCTTCTAGGGGTTATAACAAAAAACTGACACCGGCAATAGAAAGGGCACCCTCGAAAACCCCTGAGATAATATTTTTAAGAAAAAATATCGTACAGTCAGCAACAGAGAGTGCGTTGTATAAATCTGAACACCTCAGCGTTAATGGGTTAAAACGCTAAAATAAAAAATTTCAAATTCCAATATTTTGGTAAAAAATAAAGAGTCCCTAATAAATCCAAGTAGGTTTCAAAGGGGAAGATTAGCACTGTCAAATTCCATATTATGTTTTGTGGTAGACATTTTTCTTGTTAGGCTACATAACCTCAAAAACAGCTAAACACGCGTTTTTTGCACTTTTAGGTTAGGATATCTTATAAGCCTGACGTACAGGCGCAATTTTGAGCTCAAATTCAGATTCAGCGCATCAAAATCCTTCGAAAATGTTAGGTCTGGTCTCTGGCTTTAAAATTTGTCGGCCTGTGTAATTAAACTTAATATTTAACTATGCTTAAATAAGTAGAAAATTCAGAATATGAAGACGCATATAAATACTGCGATCTAAAAGAAATCTTTTTGATAAAGTTTCATTCAAGCATTCAAAGTTCAACTTTTTCGTTAAAACTTGAAGTATTTAATCAAACAAAATTAATTACTAGAAATTTGACGTATTTTGTTACTAATTATTCTCTTTGAGCAGAAGATAAGCTTTGTCTTTATTGATTACGATTAAGCGGTAGAAAATTCCTTTTTTAATGAATTTTTTTATCTGAAAATGTAATTATTCCATATTTGGCTTTTTGATTTTGTTGTTGAAAATTCACCTTTTCGGATATAAAATGGAACTATTTTTAAAAAAGTCGACGTTTTATCTTGAAAAATTACCTTTTTTGTTGAAAATTTGCATAGAAAGAACTGAAAATATGTAAAAAAAATTAATGAGATTAAAACCCAATTGAAAATCCTATTATACCGATTTCTAGCGTAAAACGCCAGCATAACCTTAAATGGGTAGAGATTTCGGAATCTTCTTTGAACTTTTTTAAATATAATTTATTTTAAACGAAGTTATTGGATTTAACTTTAATAATTTTGGTAAAAAATGCAAATTTTAGATGGAACACGTCAACTTAATCTATAATTGAGCGCTCCGATTGTAGAACGGGACATAACTCGATAAAGTCATTCGCAATTATTTACCTATTCAGTTTTTTTAAAAAAGGTTTTCACAGAAAACAACCTTAGAGTTTTCTGAACAATTTCTACATAGAAAGTTGATATTTGCTCCAAATTCGCTCGATAAACGAGGCGATCGGAGATTATAAGGATTTACATTCGGAATAGCCTAGAAAACAATTTTGTATTTTGTTGTAAATAATGATATACACTTTTTCCTCATATCATCGTTCTAAGGATACTTTGGAGAGTATTGTCTCTAAATTTCATTTAAAAAATCCAAAAACTGTAGATGTGATGACGAGCGAGAGACCAAAAATTAATTACAAATCGTCTTCATAAAAAAACATCATTATCATGGTTTTCTTGAAAACTATGAAAGATTAAACTATTTTTCTACAAAAAAAAGATGCGCCATCTAATTTCTTATAAGAATTCATTCTTCAAAAATCAAATTTTCAAATTTCGATTTTTAGTTGCCAGGGGCCAACCTCCCTCCAACTTTAGCGAGTTATGTCCCGTTCTGGAATCGGGGTTCTCAATTGTTGAAAAATGGTACATATTATTTGAAATTTAATATTTTTTAAATGAAAGTACCAATAATTTACAAAAGCTTATTCTGCTCCTTGAAAGGTTCTTAACAATTTTATTCAGCACGTTTTTAATCAATATTTTTTTTTAAGCTGTTTCATTCGAAATATGACTAAATAAAACTAATTTTATAGCATAGTGTGACCTAAATCCGCATTTAAGTCACAGTTTTTCGTGGCATAAATAGGCTATTTTGGCACGTT